>VUYV01000114.1:627793-657204 GCA_008711295.1 Anarhynchus alexandrinus
TTTTTTTTTTTTTTTTAACAAGAAAAACAGGATTGACCAAAATACCAATATTGGGGAAGTACTATTAAAGGTTTATTTTATTTTTGTTTTTAGCAAGGATAGCTTAGGAACCCTGAATTACCTTCTCACTTTAGTGTATGGTGCAGACTGTATGAATCCATTTAAAAATCAACTAAGTTGTACCACGTTTTTCGGAAAATTATATATAATATAATATATATATATTTTATATTTATTTAGAAGCTTTGAAATAGTACAGTAAACACTTTGCAACACGGTGTATAAACTACAGAATGTCTTTGATAATTTTGTGGGTCTTCAGGTTAACAACATTTTTATGACCCACAGGTGAAAAGAACATGATCACAATCTCTCTTGTAAAGTTGGAATAGTTTGGGGAACACTTGATCACACAAAAATAATATAAAACAGTCAAGTTTAAAACAGTGATATTGCATTTATAATGCACATTTCTTTTATCTGTACGATTGGCTTCTTGTGGTGAATATAAACATCTAAAGGGCTCAGTGACATTTTGGAGAGAGAAAGATATATAGTGCTGTAAACAGGCACACACTGATCAGAGAGGCAAGATCAGTTGCCTCTGAAGTTTCTACAGTTCTACACATTTCAACTCATTTCTCAGGCCTGCTGAGAGCAATTAGGTCCTATTGTTGGCCACGATGTCTCCAACAGCACACAAATCCTTCAGTTACACAGAACTGGATGGCCAAGATAATGAAGTTGAAAGTTGATGCTTTTTGTTGGTCGACTTTTGTGCAAATCATGCTGCTTCAGGTAAGTCCTGTAGAAGTGACTAGCATATCCTTTTCCGTGCTGCGGGAAAGAAAGAGAGACACTTCTGAGAGAAAAAAAAAAATAAATAGAAAAAATCAGCCCCCAACAGCTCTTAGGTTTAGTATTTCTTGGAGTGTAGAGAAACAAGCAAAACTTGTCACAAACTGTCATTTAAAATTCCCATTGTAGCAAACAGTTTAATGTTGATTCACTTTTCAGAGAAAAGTCTTTTTGAGGCTTGATAGCCTGAAAACCAAACTTCACATGCTGTTTTATTATTCTGTCTAGCGTGTCATGGCAAGTATTCCAATGTGCCTATACAGACTCAGTGTAAGAACAAGGCAAATAGTCAGACTTGCAGGTTCAATATTACCGGAATTTCCAAGCCTATTTTCTCCTAGTTCGGCTTGCTATTTGAAGCAAGATCTAGAATCCCCCAAAGATTCAGAAGCCGGTTTTCCTTCTCTTTCAAAGTGAACCATTATCCTCATCACCAAATGACCCTTCAGTCTGGTTTGACAGAGACGAAAAAATGGTGCATTAGTGCTACAATTCAAATTTCAGCATTTACTGTCAGGCTGGAAATTAACTCGTGTTACACAGATGAAGAAGGTCAATGCATTAGCAAACCCATATCCTAATCCACCAGCTGTGGTAGTTACATTACCTCAAGACACTGGCTATTTTAACTGTAATTGGGAGCAAAGGTAACAGATGATTTGTACTAGCATTCAGAGAGACCCTGGGTTAAATTCTGATCTCACTCACACATGAAGTCGAGACAAGGAACTAACTCACTTGCCGAAGTACTGTTACTATTTTTATCATCATCATCATAATCATTATTGTGTAGTAAAGCTTATAATGATAAAATCAGGTTTTACCTTAGCTCCAAATCAACTAAATCCCCACCTGAAATTCAGTATTTTTCTGTGCATGGAGTGTTACAACTAAATAAAAAAGGAATCTTAACTTTAAAATGCATCTTTGAATCAAGCCATCCATATGTACACGTTGATGCTTGCATGCTGACACACAAACACATCCAGTCTCCGTTCCATTTAACATTTAACATGTATACATTAGCTGTACTTATTCCCTATATAGATGCGCTAGTAGACATACGAAAGGTATCTGCTGTATCACAGGGAAGTTAGGTTACTTACAGGAAAATATTAACATGGGTATGATGGTATGTTCGCCTCACCTACCCTGCCTACGCCATAGGGTGCACACAGAGAAATGGGAAAAACATTTATTGATAAGCTATCTGTTCAACGCACAGACAATTGCCAGATGTGTTATTAACATTAACATTAAAACATCTAATATATGGTGTTTTGGATGTTTCACTTCTGTAGCGAATTAATAGCAGAATTGGAAAGGATTTTTAAAAGCTTCTGCTAGATTTTTTATTTACATTGTAGTTAAGATTAATGAGATCAGAATCTTCATGATGTTTTGATGCAGTGTATATGATCAGATCAATCAAGTTTCTAGACATCTTTTAAAAGGTCTTTTTAAATATTACGAGAAACAGTCATTCCAATAATAGTAATAACAATAACAAGACTTATATTTGATCTTCAAAACTTTTTTTTTTCCAAAAAGTTCAATAATAATTGCAGTTGTCTCGTAAATATGTAGTTACAGTAGTCTAGATCACTGTCTGCCATTGAGGAACTCATGCTGCAGCACAGACACAGTGGGACTTTCATGGGATAAAACCATACAGGTACGCAGCCAGGGGAATTGCTGCTCTCACGCAGGACTACTGTCCTTCTGCTCCTCTCTGACACACTGCATTGGGGGTGTTGATGCAGCCCTTGAGGTGCACAGAGAAATCTGGTTATGATATTCTTACAGATAATACAGAGATTGAGCTACTGGCTGTGTCTAATCTTTTGCTGTGTAAATTCATGCATGTTTTAATTTTTAAACTTCAGTTAGTATACTTATATTTCAAAACAATCCGGCCATTTCATAGCAATAACTAAATATTACACATTAGGGTGCAGAACACCTGCGACTGTCCCCACCTACAAAAATCTTTTTCCCAAATCCTAAAATACCCTCTGCCAACACATAAAATGCATTGGATTTCAAAGGCAACTTTTGACCTCCATGGAGGTTTTTTTCTGTATTTGCACGTAAATTTATGTGCAAGCAAATCTCTCCATGTCTATACCAGTTTCCGTCTTTTTACAGATGGGGAATATAAGTCAGAGAGGTTAAATGGAAAGGAGGATGGACTTAGCTTAAAACAGAGGGCAATGGAAGTTCTGACATCTCTTTCTGGCTCTGTGGGTGTGCATGCATGCGTGTTCATAAATAAGCGTTAATAAGAAACACCAAGCCTCTCTGTATCACAATTTCTCCATCTGTAAAATGGGAATAATATTGCTTACCTATCTCCTAGAGGTGCAGGAAGGTTTAAATCACTATTCTTTATAATCCACTTTGAGATCCAGAGATGGCAAGTGCTATAGAAATGGAAGTATCAGAGTCAGTGTAAGAGCTGGAACAAGAACACCATAATTTCTGGTGCCTAATATCTCCTCTGAGATCACAGCTCTCTCCTTCTTCCCTATTTTATCTCCTGTTCCAAACTCTCAAATTAGTGCATAGGGAAGCTTCAAGTCTGTGTGAGTACAGGTACTAGTTAGAGATTTCTAATAGTAAGTAGTTTCATAATTCTGTTAATGTAATTATACTATTTGTAAATATATTCTAATAGTGTTTGAGGTGAACAAGAGGATAAAAGAATCACAAGTATGCCAATTAAAATTCTTAGGGTACACGATTTGTGCTGTACTGACGATTGATCCTTCCCCAAAGAGCTTAACAAAGATTTTGAGGGTTACAGTAACAGCACTTAATGCATAAAATTTATATGGAATTGCAATAAAAACTGGAAATAAAACACAGCAAAAAATATTAAGATTCATTTGTTCCTCAGTACACATTAGTAAGCCTCCCACTCACAGTGAGCTAGTTCTGTGGAGACCGACGAGAGAAGACATGTAAAGACATCAGTGGTAGATGAACAGAAAAAGAAATGAAAAGCCCTAACAGAAGAAACAGAAAAGAGAAAATAAAGTATGCAATGATTATTCCTAGCTTATGAATCAGAAATTAACAGAGAATACTGTAAAGCCCTAGTCTCCTTAATAAATCTTCCTTTTGCCCTGTTGTGAATCATCCTATTGCATCCAAACTTGGTGTCAGACTACTACTTTACAGCCACGAATACAGCCATATATCACATTCCCACTTTTGGCAAACCCCAGCAGGGATTGCCTGTACTTGGAAGACCTTCAGACTCTCTGAATCAAAATTTTCTCCTGCTTAGCGTTGCTAGCTAATCTAACTAGGACGGAGGGAAGGCCCACTGCTTCCCTCCACAGCTGGCAACCAAGGCAGCAAAAGAAAACACATAACTATTGCCCCTTTCACGCTATACTATATTTAAGAGCTCCATAAACTCCCACAGCATTATATCTGCTGTAATGGAATGACTGCTGTGTTCCCCCAAGTGCCAACGGTCTACAGATCCAAACAAAGCCCTAGATAATAAAATCTCCAAAGAATGTCAAATGCCAGGCATGCTGCTGCTCTTACAGAAATATTGCTGATGCCCCTTCACTTAGGAGACAGAAGGCACTTGAACCTAAAACCCTCTCTTTTAAGTCAAAGCAAGCTACGCAACAGGACAACAGGGAGGAAAGGCCAGTACGTAAACTGTCACCTTGCTATTTCAGATCCAAATTCTGTAAGTTAGCACAATATCCAAGTAATGTTTGTCTTCCTACGGGCTTTCAGATATGAGCTTCTATGCAAGCACGCAATGCATTATGTTTTTTTCCTGTGGGTCCCCTGTGAAAAACGTGTGCCTCGCCGTGCCGCGTGTGCGCAGAGCTGGTGGTCCCCACGCAGCACCGCAACGGACACAGAGATTAGGGACGGCTGTACCCTCCTGCATTCCGCTCAGAAACAGCCCAGCTATTCAGGCTCTACAGTGAATGCCTTTCACTTGTAGCGAACAATAATTTAACAGGGAGTTAATTACCTCGTATACATTACGGCAATGTTGGTTTTAAATTTGCATTATTAATTTTAACTCTTTTTATGTTTTTACGGTTTGCTTTACAGTCTATATACGTTAACTGTAGCAGATGAATTATTGCCCTTCACTAAGTCCCATCAGCTTTGACAGAGCCAGGAGTGGATAATTCTCGTGACAATCAACAGACTGCAAATTCAGCATTCTTGTTTTATCTTGGCCCAACTGAATAGACACCAGGATTTAAGTAGTGGTAGAAGGTATTCTAGATGAAATAACCTGGCTACCTGGAGCTCTAGTTCAGTTATCAGCAACTATATTATTGGAAAGTGGTCAAAAAGTGAATGGGAATGCAGAGTAAACTACCGTAGCTCCCTCACCCTTTGTAGTGCTGCATCCGGGTAAAGGGTGAGACACACGGCTGGGGCTGGGGCTGGGGGATGTAGGATGGGGATTACTCTGCTGCCACCCATGTTCTGTGGATAAAAAAGTATTCCAGTCATTGCAGGTGTCAATTCAGTATCTTTTGCAATCCATAAAGTCTTCTTTTTTTTTTAATGAACTGTTACTTAAAGAAGGTTTTTAAAGCATCGCTAATAATAGTTTATGAAAACTCCACTAACGGCATTATAAAAAGAGATTTTCTTATCCAGTCTGATAAACTTTGGTACACAAATATGAAAATATTTTTCTCATATATCTTTTCCTCATGAATTAGTTTAAGGGGAACTTTTTTTCCTTTTCTTTCAAGTCTTTAGTTAAGAGATTTTGTGCTTCAAATCTATATACGCTGTAGAGCACACTTGGACAACATAGCTTGGACAACATTGTTTGTCCATGTTACATGTCACACAATTAATGTGGTTTTGTTGACTCTGTATTATATCAAGTAATTGAAAAAAGGAATATGGAACATACTTACTTTTGTACTTAAAAAAAAATAAATAAAAAAGACCAACTGTCCCCTCATGTGAGTGAGTTAGTTGGCTCCAGTGGCCACTGTTTATGTGCTTGTGTATATGTCTGAAGACTTCTGAAGGCCACCAAGGGAGTTAGATAAGAACAAGACCACATTCTGTCTGGCCATTTCTGGCATGTGACAAGATAGGGAAGGCAGGAGAAGCTCCCACATGTGAACACGTAAGGTGCACCAAGGCAGAATTTGTCCCTAATAAAGATACGGAATTCAGTACAACTGAAATGTTCTTTATGGGATCTGCAAACCCCCAAATATAAATGTTGTTTCTGAAATAAATGAACAGCATTTGGACTGATGGGTACAAATACCCAGATTTCATGTGAAATAAAAAAAATAAAATAAATTGTAAGCATTAGGTCTTCAGGCTGTGAATAAATAAAGTAGGCCAAAATGCAAAAGTTTGTAATTGTTGCAGAGAATCTCTTCTGGAAACAAACTTGCTTTTAGCTAAATAAACAAACCCACGGACCATTAAAGTTTTTCCTTCCTTTGAGAATACATCTTTACTTCTGGAACAAAGATGATTATGCCAAGAAGCTGTCTTTTGTATAAAAAAAACAATTTAACCACATATATTGTCCTTTCCTTTTGTCTTGCATTAAGTGCATACATTTCTATGTCTCGATTCATATAAATCAGTTCAAGAAACAGTGTTTCCCAGCCAAGCCAAAATTTGACAGTGGTGAACACTGCACTGACCATAATAGTGTGAACATGACAAATAGTATTACCTACTCTATGAAAAGGGGGAAAGAGCTTTGTCCTTCGCACTTAAGTACAAAAGTGCCACTTTTCAAATTTGAACATAGTGTTGGATTCTCTATCAACAACTTAAACAGATTATCACTCTTTTTTGAAAAAAAGTTTATTGACCAAATTTCTGACTGACACACGTATTGCCACTTCTATTAGCTTCATTTCAAGATCGGAAAATACATATATTCTTGATGTTTGGAACATGTCTTGGTAAATATTTTCATATGAAAAGTGGGCTACCTGATACAAATGTTGACACATCATGACAGTCACTGAAATAATATTTCTCTGGTGTTATTAAGTGCTCTTATTTTTATATTCTACCTGGACTTAGATGATCATCCGGGGGAAAAAAAAAGCATTTCAGTTCTTAAGAATAAGTGTCCAAGTCCCAGTTCATGTAAGCACCAGATAAAATTTCTCTCTCTTTAGGACTATCCTCAAGCATAGGCTTAAGTTTAAGCACTGGCCTTAATCAACATGTGCTTTACATTTAACATACGATTAAGAAGGATTTTCTTTTGAATCAAGTCCTGGATTTTGTCATCACTGTTCTGTGGCACATAAGATACTTTTATGTGTATTTGGTTTTCTGTTCTAAATGCTGACAATTTTTTTTTTCACTGGCAGCAACAGCCCAGTGGCATAGTACATGTCAGATTTGATTTATCTCTGGTTGCCATTATTTACTACAGAAACAATGCTTTTTAGTTACTCCAGTTCAGCACAGAAAGTGCTAAGCTATATTCTATAATGTGCCATAAAAATACCAGGCAGTTTTCTTACATGATACAGTGAGCAGAAGAAAGCATTTTTGTCTTTCTGTACTATTATAACCATATTATCTACCTGAAAACACTAAAGATAGTACATGACATCACCATTACATTCAGAGAATTACGGAATATTTAATTTTGCAAGAGTTCTTATAATTATGTACTGTATTAAGATCAATTAAATACCTCCTAAATGATTCCTGATGTATGTCAAACTTAGCACAGAGCATATCCCCTAAGACTATTTCCAAATTCTCCATCAACAACTTATTCTAATGCCATACATGTTCTAATAGCAAATTCACATTCTTCCCAATTCACTGTAAGCTAATAATTTTGGTACTATCCTTAGTAATAACAGTATTTGATTCCTTTCTTTTTTTATTAAAATTGCTTATGTATTTGTATGCAACAATAATTTCTTGTCCTTAATCTTCTTTTCTTCTTCCTCCATGCGTTTTGGGTTTGGGTGTTTTTTGTTTGTGGTTTTTTTTTTAAAAATCACCATTTTATGACACTCTTCTGAAATCTACAATATATATCTCTCTAAACTGACAAGCCTGAAAATGAACATGTCAGTTTGAGAGTTAACCAATGCAGAATACACTAAAGGCTGGCTACGATGTGACTTAAAATTTTCAGTGCCCTGGGGAGAAGAAGAGGGATATGAACCATTCCTCCTAAATTGCTCTTAAGTGCCTAAGTTCCCTATAGATTCAAGGGAGAAGCAGACATGTATAAGTCACCGTTTGGTGGCCTTCAGAGGTGCCTAAATTAATCATGCTGGATTTGGCCTGAAATAATTAAATTTACTTGTTCTTACACGAGGTAACGTGCCTTACAGTATTACATCAGCATCACACTGCCTATTCTTATCCAATTTATCTTTACCATGATGTTTTTTCCACCACCCCTCTCTTCTGGCAGGGATTAGGTGGCATTACGATCTGGCAGGTATGTCCCCACTCTTTTTGTGAACGTTTTATTTTCCATTTCTAAAGCACAGGACTTAACGTTGTTTTTCATGAGCAGCATACACTCAGATTTCAGAGAGTCCTTCCCAGCGTACCAAGACAACATACTTAAGCGTATCATACAAACTTCTCACAATCTTTTCAAAACTTCTCTTATTCAAGAAGACATATTGGCTCGGTTTCTATCCAGGAATGAAATTTACCCATCACCATTCTTTGTCACTTAAGACTACCGGAATGGAATGATTTATATCCACATTATTAAAATCTCTCAGCCATATCGAGCAATATTAGGGGGCCAGATAGTGGGATCACACTCAGTCTGCTTTCAGGAATGGTCCCTGGCCTATGTTCTGACACCCACACCATGCCCTGGACTCGTTAGGGAAGAAAGCTAGTTGCCACAGGCTAAAGGCGTGCCAGGGAGCGTAAGAGTATGGACCGTAACATTCCAGCGATGGGAAGGATCCTGTTTAATTAACGAGAAGCAGTGTAGCCATATTGGACATAAGGAATATTGCAAGTACAAAGCACACATCTCAAGTAGAGCAGAAAAAAATGTTATTACTACGTCTCATTTGTAAGTAAGAACTTTTTCAGATCTCAGTTCCTATCAATACCCACAGCTGTGCGCAGCTACATTCAGTTGTCATCTAAATTCCCATTGAGAATAGACGGATGTCAAATTAAAGCACAAACAGGCAACTAAAAAAGTCCCAAAGTGACAGAATTTTACTCTCACATAAGCTGAATCCACAGTATCAGCATCTATAGAATTCCTTATGACTAAAGAAAGGTTGCATTCACGCAGGTTCGTAACGAATCCTTTTCCAGTGCTGAATGCAGCCATGATGCTGGAGGTGAAAAGATAAAGCCAGAGGACTCGGGTCACTTGCTAAAACAGGAGTCTCTCATCCCCGGCACTTCTTTGGTGAATCTACTCTGCATCCATTTTTTTTTTTTTCTTTCTAATCCACATTACTCCTCATAACCTGTGAAAATGCCATGTAAAATAACATCATTTACACATACAACATAGATTCATGTGTATGCAAGAAATGCAGATTTACTCTTGCAACTCATACATGCACATAATTTTCAGGCAGAATTGAGGAAGCAAGTTCTGAAGATTTGCTTCCCCACGTCCACGGTATTTTCTTCAACCAACAAAGACCATTATCCTATCAAAGAAAGGAATTAAATTATCTTAGGAGAGTTTGGATTTTCGGTGAATCCCCATTGATTACTATCATCATTTTTGGTCCTTCCAACAATTTATTAGGTATTGAAGTTAAAAACTATATCCTAATTGTCTGTATCTCTTACTTCCTGCCTTACAAGAAGGTACCAAAGACATCATTCTTCACTCTTCTGACTTCACCGTAATATGTTTCTAAAACAAATTAAATCTATTGACAGCTACTTCCCAGCAGCAGTCATCCTACTGCTAGCATGAAGCTGTGGATTCGCGGTGGCCAGTGTACAAATAGAGCTGTTTACAGCCTTGCCAGACAAATAGCAACACCGATCCCTATAGTGTGCTTGTCCAAACACGATAAATAGATGCAGTTCCTTCTCTTACTAGCTGTTTGTTGCATTCTTTAAATGGCTTTCCCTATTTTTCATCCTTTGATCAAGGGGGGGGAAGAAAAAAAAAAGAGAGGGAAGCCCTCAAAAATTAAAGCAGTGGAAATGACAGTGGAAAATCAGAGTTAGTGTCTGCAGCAAAAGAGCCAGAAACAAGAATAATTTCCTCTGCTGTGCAGGCCAAGGCGTTCCTCGGATAGCGGCAAGCGGAGAGGAAAAGACCCATCAGGATTAGGCACACATTGAGTTCTCCAGCTCCTGACTGTTGCAATAAGGAGGTTTGTACATTTAAGAATTGCATTTGTTCATAATGAATACAATTTGCCAATCAAAAATAAATCACTTCAGTGCCTTTGAAAATTTTAACTGCAAACATCTCATTGCTTTCCAAAGAGACTCATGTCCATAAGTGGCTAAATTACTTCTGTCAGAGGATTTAAATTTATAGGACAGGAGGCATTTTGGAATTTTAAACCAGCATAACACAGTAATCTCAAAAATTACTCCTAAAGTTTCAAGCAATCTTTCTGCTGGTTTCTTTCATATTCCACTGGTAGGAATCCAGAAAATGGTATTTCAGTATTTAAAAAAAAAATCTCTCCACAGATGGTATATTCACGGTAGACATAAGCACTCTCAAAATTGACATAAATGAATAAATATAGCACCAGTCTGAGACAGTCAGATATACAAGACTTCTATGTGTTCCAGTCAGAACTGGCAAATACAGACTTTTACAGCTACTACAGGAAAAGAAATAGTTGAAATGGTAAGACAAACTAAAAATACAATTTTCTTTCAAATAAAAGTTACTCAAGTTTTTTTTTTTAACTTTTTCAATTCTTTTCCTGCACTGTAGTTGCAAAGAGCTCTAGAATTATCTAAGATAAAAGATGCTATGTAAACCTAATAACAGGTACATTTTTTTAATCAGTATTTTGTACACTACAAGGTACTGTTAATTCTGTCCAAGATCACAGTTACTTAAAGAGATTGTAGCAAATAGTATTTAAATATAATGGCTAACACCTCTGCTTTAAAATTAAAAGAATGCTTATTTCTTTTTCTTATATTCGTTATTTTTATGAAAATAGCTTAAAAGAATGTAATTTATAGGTTTTATTGGGCTACAGCCAAGTTATCTTTGCATATTTAGATATTCCTTTAAAATTTTTCTTTCTGAATTATCCATTTCCTTTCTCTTATTGCAGTAATACTCTGTAAGTGTTCTTCCCTTTGAGCGATGGCTGCAAGAGGAATACGTTGAGATGAAGAATGCAAACCAGTCATGAATGTGAGATAAAAATACCTTTCCGAAGTTATGCAATAATCATTGAACAGTGAATCATCGTAAGTGGTTTATTCAAGATCATAGAGCACCTACAATAATGAGTAAAAATACATTGTAGCCTTATTATATTTTAATTAGTGTTACCTGTTTAAGTTTTATTTCAGGTTTGGGGTTTTTCTGTAAACTTTATTTACCTAATAGAGCTGATGTAGCTGAACTGGCAAACTTGAGGTATAAGTGAATAAATCTCTCGGCATTTCAGATACAGTTTTTTGCAAAAATGGGAAGCTTCTATTAGACTTTTTAGAAAAGGACAAGTATTCAATTAGGTCTCTTAGCATTATTCGATGTTGGCTTTTCAACTTCAGCTTTGCTGAGCAATTTTCCATGTACAAAGTCATTCTCTTTTGTGCAGAAATGAGAGCTGTATCCTGTCACAGACATAAATTCCTGAATACAAG
Organism: Anarhynchus alexandrinus; assembly: GCA_008711295.1. Taxonomy (NCBI): domain Eukaryota; kingdom Metazoa; phylum Chordata; class Aves; order Charadriiformes; family Charadriidae; genus Anarhynchus; species Anarhynchus alexandrinus. The sequence continues at coordinate 639,479 of VUYV01000114.1, forward strand.
CGAAGAGTTCCACTGCCTGTGACAGGATATGTGGGATATTCAGCTATGCAGATCAGATTTAAAGTTGAAAGATACGATGTTAACATTCTTTTTGAGCACAAAACTGTACTATTCACAAAGGAACAACTCTTTTACTACGCACCTATCATTTGTTTATTCATACCAATAAAAATTGCAACTTCTTTTTGTCTGTTTGTTTGTTTTCAATCCAACCTTAGAATGTTTTCTTTCTTCTCACCTCAAGAACTGCAACTTATTGGTGGCTAATTTGTTTGCTTTCACTTCTGTGCGTTTTTACTTCAAGTATGGGTGAAAACCACAAAGTGAGTTAAAAAATGATTAATTAAGGGACCAGACAGCTCACAGCTTTCCCTGATCTGTATTAGAAATCAAATAGGCTAATTTTTAAAGGAAAAATGTAGAGAGGCCTCATTTTTAAAAATTAATCAAGTGTCCCATTCAAAATAGCTGTTATTTATGTTTATGCAAATGTAATGCTAGAATGTCTATCACAGCTGTGATAAAACTACACAAATAATTTCCAGAAATGAGATGTAACCAAACAAAAAATCAAAGAAAATTCTTCTTCCATCATATTAAATGTACAAAATTGTAATTTCGTTCATTTTGGGGGGAAACTTTTCCAAAACAGTAAAGACTTCTTGCTTACAACATCTTTTCATATATTTATGTTAAACATCAGCAGAAAATGTTGTGTTACATATCCTGCTGTACAGAAATAGGCCTTTATGATCCTAACTAGATCAAAATACTGAAAAAATATTTACCTGCACTTTTTTTATTCCTTTGAAAAATAATCAAAGGATTGTGAGACACTTCTTGTCCTGGTATAAAGACATGAACATTCTTCTCCTCTATGTCATTTGTTCTAATCTAATTCAGGGAGATGGATAATGATTGTAAGTTAAACCGTTCTTCGTGCTAGGCTCTGTAGTAGATTATCTGAAATAAACTGCTGGTCCCATTCCTAAACGTTCAACTGCGCAAAGACTTTCGAAAGCTTTTTAATTTTATTTGTAAACCAACTTGACTTGGATAGGTCAAGTTGAGCGGGTGCCAAACATGTTGTAGAAGGAGAACCTGCGACTACATCCATACTTTTACATGAATGTAGGGACTTGTGCTCAGAGCCAAGGCCAAACTCCTGAATTGTGTAGAGACCTTCATTGTACCTCTACTGCAGAGCGAGTCAATGGCTATCCAGGCTCAGAAACAGAGGCACAGAAGGAGGACGCCCCATCCCTGGAGGTGTTCAAGGCCAGGCTGGACGTGGCCTTGGGCAACCTGGTCTAGTGGGAGGTGTCCCTGCCTATGGCAGGGGGGTTGGAACTCGATGATCTTCAAGGTCCTTTCCAACCTAAACCATTCTATGATTCTGTGACAAGCCTACCTTTACATTTTTGGATGATACAAACAAGTCTCATGCAAATCATTTGCCTCTGCAAGCCTCGACCTATGCGCATCTATCAACGGTGGTGTTGAAGTTTAGTATCCATGCCAAATCAAAACAGTTAGCCAAAAAGAAAGGGATTTTTTTTTTTCCCTTCCCATTCACCTTGCTTAGGCGGGCAGCTCTCTGGGGAAGAGAGCAGCTTCTTCATTCTCTCTATGTATATGTCATACCTAACATGATAAAATCCTGCTTCATACATAAATTTGTTGATGGTGTTGGCAATAATTACCATGATAATTATATATTTTTGTCAGGGAAGATGAAGATGCTTGCATGTATGTAGAAAATATTGCAGAGTTAATTAGGGGGCTACTTTAGAACACAATTATTATTCCAGAATGTCTCCTTGCATAAACACTGTTATTCTGTGTAGTAAATTGTGCGTTTATGTAGTTTATTTTAACCCGCTTCCAAAATACATTAAGCTATGCCAAAGTCATTTTTTTAGAGCAAAATAAGCATTTATACATAGCAAGTTAAGGTATTAGGGCAATAATTGACTGTTTTCATATATAACAAATTTCTAACCTCTTACTAGGAAGAAAAAAATATTCTATCACTAATGTCAGTACATAACTTTAGGAAAGCTCTAAAGTATTATAAAAGAAAGGCACATCTCGAATGATCCACAACTACAGAAGAAAAATTAAAATAAATTAAAGCTACTTCTTATCATCAATTATAGACCAAAACAGTACTGATATGGATGTAATGGTGCTATTCCTACTGTTACCATCCGAGGACCTGGTTGAAAGTATTAGAAATAGCTCAGAATCAGACCAATCAGGTATTCATTGGGAAGATGGTCTATGTTAGATATCCAACAGAATCTGGTACAACAGAGTTTGAAACTTGGATTGGGGTTTTTACTCACTACAGTAAAAATACTTATACAAATAATGGCTAATATAAGCACCACTGAATGAAAAATTACGTAGTAATGGTTAGAATCTATTTTTAAAATATAGGAATTGCTCAAAAGCTACGTTTTATTTTCCTCACCAGTGTTATTCACTTATTTTATTTTCTCCAGTCATGTTTTATGAACATTCAAGTCATTATGAAAATTTCTTAACCGTTTGCAGAAAGGCAGTGTTCAAATCACATGGATGAATAAGAAGAAATAAGTGTAAATTATGCAGTAAGAACATGCAAGTTAGAAGAATCCTGGAGTTACTCTCTATGAGAAAATTGTTTTCAAAAAACCCTACATGTGATCCTATCACAATTTTATAATTTGTATTCATACTAAATACTTAAAACTTATGTAAAAAATAAAGTCTTCAAAATACATTATTTGAGTACAAAGAGATCTACTTTTGGTGTATTCTGCACAAAATAATATACAGAATATGTATGCTTATGTGGAAATTGGTGTATGAGTAAGTCCAATGGCTTAGACCAGTAAGGTGAAAATTTGACAATGGGACATAAAGAAACTCTTTCAAGTATGAGGATTTATATCTTTTTCTACATTAGAATTTGTAATACAGCTGCTGCTGTTTTCATTTATCCATGCAATGACCTCAACCTCAACCAACCAAAAAGCAAACACCCAAATCCCTGCTATTATGCCTTTGGTTTCAGTCATACCCCATAATCATAAGTTTGACAGATTACTATATTATTTGTGTCAAACGTGTATCATTCTATCAAATGTGTGTGATCTTATCAGTTCATGACCTGCGTGTCCTTCAATTGTTTCGCTGCCTTGCCGCTCTCTTGTTATTGCGAACAGCAAACGACAGCGCCCAGCTTACCTTCTCTGTTTTCACGCAGTCTCCTGTTTACTTCGTGTCCCTATCACAGCTTGTCTAAATTAATTAGTACTAAGCTTTTGATATGCTTAGAAATATTTTCAGTATTTTTGCCGTTAAGCTATGTATTTCTATGGAACGAACAGACTGGCTAGAGCAACATAGTGGCATGTTTTGTGTGAGGTTTCTGTAATACTTTTTTAGGGTATTTTCAGTTCAATTCCTTTTTGCAACCTGGCATTGTATTTCCTTCTTGCTGGCTTTGTACAGTAGGGGGACACTTTTCAGGGAATTATTCCGTCATCTTCTTTTCTCAAGAAGAGTTCAAATTCCTCATGATAATTCACATCACCTTCCTCATTTATCTTTCCTAAGGTTCTGCACTGAACATACCCATCGGAACACAGCGTAGGGACCGCCAAGCAGACACAGACTTGAGCAGATGCACGCGTATGGCACAGTGCAAGCTCCATGTAGGGCCACCAGTTTACATGCGTCGCTATTGCGCTAACGGCACGGCTTACGCCAGTAATTTTGCTCAGCAATCCCACCATGCTGACATTGCTCTCCAGCTTCTAGTTCCAGAGCGAGCAGGGTCAGAAGCGGACTGGGTTTTGGGGACCGTGCTTCACTGCACAGTGTGGGCATAGGTAGTCTGGTAGAGACTCGATCGACCCAAACCATTTTATGTCATCTGCAAATACCGCCCCCTTTTTCTCATTTCCGTTTCTAGACAATTCATTTTTTTAACTCCACGGATCTCCGCATGGACACCTGGGGAGCTCTGCTTCTGCTAAAATGTGCCATTTATCCTTGTGATTTTTTTTCACTTCGGCGCAGAGTCTCATAATGCTTTGCCCTGTGACAACACTTGCTTACTTTAGTCGCTTCTTCTACTACACAGAAGCTACGCTAAAGGGTTTTTTTGACAGTTCAAATACACGATATTGATTAATTCTCACCCACTCTATCAAAATTCGAATAGATGAACAATCTTTCTGTGCAATTTTCCTGGACAGATGCCAGCTACCTTGTTCCTAAAACCCCCGAGTTACAGGTTTATGTCCTATGCTAAGGTTTCTCACTGGTCTCTAGATTTTCTAGTACCTTTTTAATGATAAACACATCTTCTGACATTCCTTAGTTACTAGCTTTTGTTAGAAACTGAAAATTAAAGAAACACATAGTTTACTGACTTCTTCCTATTAGTTTTAGTCAATTTTTCAATAACATCCTCTTCCATGACTCAGTCTCGCACATTTATTTGAAATGGTTACCTGGGACGGGTGGCTTCCTAAATATGCCCATCTGTCTTTCTCCATCCCTCCTCTGGTAAATACAAATGCGAAGAAGCAATTTAGAATCTCTGCAAGGTCCTTGTCCTCACTAACTGCAGCTCAAGAGACCCACCAATTCTCTCCTAGCTTACTACACGTGACATCTTAAAAATTGTCTGTATTTATTTGCATGCCTTTGGCTATTTCCTCTAAGAAGTCCCTCTTATCTCCACTAATTACGATCCTAAAATTTACCTGCTAGAACTTATCCTCTTTTCTGATCATTTTGCTTAAGAATCTCTCTTTTTTCAAGAGAACTTTTTAGTTCAAATAGTTTTCGCATTCTGTGATATACTTTTCCTTCTTTGCTACTGATTTTTCATGTGGCCATTTTCATACACGCTGCAACTTTTTATACAGTGTTTTTGCTGAATATGAGAGTTCTGTTACATACATTTTCATCACTTCTTTTAAAGAAATCACTCTACTGACAAACTGATTTTGAGACGATCTTCTTTGTTAAGAAGTTGAATCTGATTTTATTACAATTGCAATTACCCGGTGGCTCAACTAAAGTTCCTTCCTGAGTCAACTTCTTCTTATGCGTTCCTCTTGCCTTATTCATTGAATACTTTATTAATAATGAATTATTTACTCATTGGTACAACTATTGTGCTCACTTTCTTTTCTTTGTTCCTGTCATTTGCTATACAACTATAATCTAAAATTTCACTAAAGAAAATATTGAATGAGGGAAAATAAACCAGAGAAATATTACTCTTGTTTTGTAGCAGCTTTAGCTTTGAGGTTTGAAGAAAAAAAGCAAACTAAATCTGGATTCTCAAGTGTGGATTACGTAATACCACTCACATATATTGTTTTCTTCCGACATTTTACCTCCAATTTTTAATGCCCTTATACCAGAAAAGCATAAAATGTAGACCAATGTCTATAAGTAAACATGTTGTTCAACAATACTACTTATGTTAGCTGAATAAAATTTAAAATCCCTAAGGTATCAATGAAATAAATCTTTCATTGTTATTTGAAATAAAACTCCCAGGCTTAGAACAAAACGGAACAGAACTACCACTGTGGTGTCACCAGATATAATCATCACTGTAAGGCACATACTGCATCGGAACGCTGTTGTGATTAGACCACCAGTGCTGCAAAACTCAGATTTTCAACTGAAGTGGTAGAGATGAAATTAGTACTGCTAGATTACAGCTTGGTGCTCAGGAATGTTTCTTCGAGGTGAATGATGGTGAGGTCATAGCTAAGTGAAATTTCACATTGGGCTTTAGAGTATGGCCAGACACCTGACATTTTAGCCTACACAAAATAAGCTGATTGTCTCAGGACAGGTTTTTTTTGGAAGGGCTTTCACCTATCAGAACTGGTATCCAAATTTAGAAGCTTTCAGTAAAGCAAATCTAAAGAGTGAAGCGGTAAAAAGACGTCTCTGAAGGACTGAAATACTTGGACAGCTAATTAAGAAGGGAAAGCTGAGCTGCCTGTGCTGAGAAGGATCTGTAGCAAAGATCTTCACACACCAGGACTGCCAGTGCAGCACCTTTCAGAACAACTAAATCCTTTATAAAAATAAATAAATTAATACCATTCAGTGAGATTCTTTTTTTTTTTTTTACCCCTGATCTGCTGTCCTAAAAGACTTTTGTTGCTTTTAAAAGGGTCGGGATTGCAATGTTAATGTCTTCGGCTTATTTGGATGAGATAAACATCATAAACTCTTGAAGTCGAGGAGATTACAGTCTCTAATAAAATACAGAAGGCTGCTAAATGGAATGAAAAGACACATTAGATCAAAGTATTACTCAAGGGTTCTACAACTGGCTCAGACTCCAAAAGGAATTAGGAAGGTCTTTTTGAGATCTATCACGCTCTTTCATGCCACCCAGCCATAGTCAAAAGGTGACTAAGGAGGCAAGATTTTGGAACAAGACAGAAGGCACGGAGGAGCACTGACAAAAGTCAATACTATGTAGGCTGAAAGATGATCAGACCGAAGGCAAAAAGTTTTGTCTTCTTCCTTCCAAACCCTTAATGTTAACTATGTAAATAGTTATGCAAAATAATAGACATCGACTTTATTCACAAGATACTGCTCAATGATAAAAAGAAGCTCCTACGACAGTTCTCTCCACGTAATTTTAGTCTTAAAAAATGTTCCCCTGGCAATGTCAATGTTTAAACCATCTATCCAAGAAAACTTTGAAAATAATCCAGCATCAGAAAAAAAGAATTGAGCAACTCCCCCGCTAATATCAGCTGATACTTTTGTTGTTGATAGTCATGTCATACTAAAAACAATCAAGGTTTTGTCTTTTTTAAAAAGCATCGCACAATGCCTTCTTCAGTGGTGCCTGAATCCAAGAGAAGCCATTTTTCCCCACTGCTCCTAAAATTGTGCCTGTATTATTCCTCCTATGAATAGCAGAGAGCGCTAATTTTTATTCCCGCAAAGGGAACGCTTTCATACAGCTTTTTGAATAGTACTTACTCAAATATGGTGGTTTGTAAGGCGCTCGTGTATTAGACAGCAGTCCATCCAACTCCTTCCTCTCCAGAGTGTTGTGAAGGGCCTTCTCTTTGCCGAAGGTGGAGAAGGACCTTTCTGCCCCCGGCTGGGCTTCTGGTGTTTCAAACACTTCAGTGTCTGGAACGGAGTCCATGCCAGGTACGTGCAGATTGCTGCGGTAATCTGCAGCTTGGCGTCCATCAGATGGAACAAAGGAAGGCATCCAGCACCGATCTGAGTGGCCCAGTGCTTTACATTCCTCCGTGCAATTGGAGAAGAGATCCATGCCTGCAAGCATGAGAGAAAAAGAAACTACAGATATAAGCTTCAGCATCATCAACAGCTGCTGACAGATAAGAAAGATTATGCCGAGAAGAGAGAGAAGTGGAAAGAGAAATGGCGAAAGGACTTCTTCCACTACCTTCATCTCCTCAACCAAAAAAAAAAAAAAAATAGTGCTTGTCCAGTCTTCAGAAGGCAAAGACACCACTTAATAAGCGTAACTAAATGCCAGAATGTCACACATACACAAAAATATCACAAGAAGGTGGTTATTGGTGGATCTACCTCACAAAATCACTTGCAGATCTCGCTGTTTAGAACCCATTCAAATAAAGTTCCATTCCACTGGTAGGTTGATGCCTGTGGTTCACCAGTTGAAAAATACTTGTTTAAGAACACGAAGGAATTGTCTCTACATAAATGTATCTCTGACCGAAGAAATGAAATGTCCGGATTGAGGAATCACGGATTTCATTTATGAAAATGAAGTATTAGTGAGTCCTGTAAAAGGAACTATCTGTGCATACTTTAGTATACAGATAGAGCCTATTGATATTAAAAGCAGATCTTGCAAAGTAGGAATCCAGCTTTCAAGTGATCGGGGTGGCTTATTTAATCAATTGTTACATCACTCTTTCAGAGGTAGTTTTCACTGTTAGGGCAGCAGTCCTTACTATCATCGAGTCATCCAGGTAATGGGACAGAATCCTATAATAAATTACTGTAATTAGCGGTACAAAGGTAGTCGTAGTCCAACGTGACATGGCTGTGGATACTATTGACAAAATTGTTAATGCTTCCCCTATATAAGCAAACACTTGTCCCTGCCAACATGGAACTGTTTGCTTACAAATCCTTTAATGCTATTAAGATTTCAAATGACAAGCGATGCTTCTATTGACTACCTTCAGATCGGCCTTCCAAAAGAATATTTCCTGACTGTGAGTCACTAAGTTGTTGGATTATACTTGTTTTGAGAGGAATGGTGTATGAAATCATAGGCAGAGAGTAAAATAAATACCAGCGTCTCCAAGTCGATGTTCAACATCGTACAGAAAAGCAGAACAGTAAAGAAATATCTTTTTTCTTGTATTTATAAAGAGAACTGAGTGTCTTATAGGTGTATGTCAAAACTGAACTAAATCTGTTATAAACATTGCATTTACAAGCATTGCATTAGAATTACAAAAAAACGACACCACTTGCAAGAGAAATATGAAAAAAATTTGAACAGCTGTAATAAGATTCATGTAATGTAGCTCATTCACCAGCCAACATTGTAAAGAACTGGATTAGCTTGATCTCCAGTGTGAGGATTAGTATTAAGAATTCTACCACTGTTTTGAACCATAATTTGCCTTATGTTAGTAATATTTATGCGATATCTCACACTGCAAAAAACAATCTCTTCAGCAGGCAAGAATCTCTCCGAGCTATCAACAAGTGCTTCAGTACTAAAGGCAGTCACTTAGAAAAAATATGAAGACAGAAAAAAAGCTTTTTATCTCAGATTAATCGCACTTTGTAATGACTTTTTAATTTTAAATTAAATATACAATGCTAGGTCCAGTTTCGATTAGAACCTTGCATTGATAATTGGCATACAGAAGTCTGAAAATGAATTACTGATCAGTGAACTGTTGAAGAATGCAAACGTGAACTGCAGATATGATTAAGAAATCAGATGAAGATCATCAGGCAAGGCGTACAAATTGTATCTAAATTCCATAGTGGTAGTAACTATCAAAGACTGAAAAGAAAGATTTAGATGCGGGCTTCCCAGAAAGAAATTAATATATAACAATGTCTATAAAACCCTGTGTGTGTGTATCTCACGTACTGAAACATCTGCACAAAAATATCTCCTATGCAAGAAAAGACTATTTTACGAATCTAACTTTTTGCCATTCAGAAGATTTAAGTGACAATTAACAGAAAATGGTTATTTCATTTTTCAGACTTCCTAGCAAAGTTACACGTAAACAAGAAGTAACCCTGCTTTTGGTAGGAAATGACTACAGTTACATTTTGCTAACAGTGTATCAGTGACCATATTCATTCAGCGTTTCCTGAAAGACAGCAGGAGAAAGAAAAACTTATGGACAAATATTAAATTCTATTCTTTAGTCAGTAGGGAGGGAGATTTTATAATAATATTGTTTTTAAGGTATATATTCAAAGATAGACCCTTTTTTTTTTTCCCTCCATGGATTTTTATTTCCCCTGGAAAATTACCCTCCATTTTACTATTTTGTTTTCACATCAGCTGCTAAACTGCAAAATGTCTCTATCCAAATATTATTTTTTTAGTTCCCTTTTGAATACTGCCTGTCTACTGCAGTGCACTGAATAGTATTACATAACAGCTTATTATAAAAGAGATGTTATAGCCACTATAAATCAGGATTTTGAATAAACAAAGTAATGAATGTAGGGGATATAAAAATGTAAGCTTGTACGACAAACTTTTCCCCCCTTGAAGATGACAATTCGTGAAAGAAAAAAAAAAATAAATGTACATATACATCTGAATTTTAATATACAGCACTGGAACACACAGCTAGAATGTAAAAGCTTGTTTAGGATGGGAACAAAATGTTCAGAGAGGCCTGGGCTGGGTGTTGTCCCTACTTGAATCAATCACGACATTCCCCAAGAGTTTAATGGGTGCAGAACCAAGCCCTCGGTTTTAGTATTTTGACTGAAAAGCAATTCAAATTAGCTGTCTGATTTTGAAATCCCTGGGCACCTACGTATATTTACACTGACTATGATATGAATGCTGGCTGTTCTTCCTCCACCTCTTTCCTGTGGGTCATGGTACACAATTCTCTGTTTCTAATTGAAAAACATTAAAAACTGAGGAGGGGGGGGCGGGGGGGGAGGAAGGCTATCTGCCATTTTCCAAGAAGGAAGGATATATCAGGGTAAACGAAGTAAGACATTCAGCACAGAACTCCTTCATACACCAAGAATCATGTTCTTGATTTATAACAAAAAGAAATGTTCTGCTGTATAACACTTCCATCTCATCTCCCTCATAAATCTGGTTATATATACGATCCTTCAGAACCAAAGTATCCATCATAATTGCAAATCCACATTAAAGAAAAATGCTTTATATTTTTCATTTAGTTATCATATTAGACCTTGCATGCAGATAAACGGAGATTTTAAAGGTGACTCTGAATTATGAATTTCAAATGTCCTTTGTGGATACAAGTAGATAGTATGGTGCACTGAAGTGCTGAAAAACGATAAGCATTGCACTATTCCAAATACAGCCTACATAAAACAGCTCATGGCAAAGGCCACCAGTTCATTCCTGTTTGTTCGAGCCTTATTACTAGATAGGCCAGTGGGCAACGTGAGCTCTCACACGACCTTAACTTGGCAGATTTTGAAGGATAACAAGCCCCCGCCCCTCCCTCCAAGGAAACCAAAACACTAGGAAAGGAGTTAAATATTAAGTTTGATATCTGCACCTGAATTTCCTGAGCTCAGGTGCTTTGAATGAGGTACTCGGTAGTGTTGCATTTCTGAAGCATATTCCCAGTTTGCTGCCTTTTTGTATTTCAAAGGGAGAAAAACAAAATTTCCATGTGCATGAATTCCAATTGGTTTGAAAGGCAGTTTAGATCAAAGCAAAAATTAGGCCTAAAACCATTTTTAAATAATGTATTCTTTCTTAATTTAATTAAGGGAGAAGAGCCATACAGCGAGCCTTTAGAGCAATGAGTGAACACATTCTCATGTATTACTGAGTAAATGATGTAATAAAAAAGCAAAAATACAAATTAAATGGTGACAAAGTATATTTGTAGTATTGTTATTGAGAGGGGTTTTTTTCCCCCCCAACACGTGTCATCATTTTTTTCATAACTTTGGCTTTCACTTGGAATTAAATAGCATTTTCTATTTTTTCTGATAGCTTTTCTTAAAAAAAAAGCTAGTTAGGTGCGAGATAGGCCTGACGTAGGGAACCTTTTCAGAGCTCCACTACCACAACTGCTGTCCATTTGGTTAGCTTATCCTTGAGCAAGTTATTCATTTCCCCATGATTCATGTTTTGTGTCGATAAATAAGGATAATGACGTTAACCTCCTTTGGAGGAGACTTTATCTACTGAACTTCATGAAACAGAGTTGTTATCATTCTTTCTTGCCAAGTAATTGGTGTGCTGCCTTGGATAAAACTGACTTCATCTGCATGAGAACATGAATAAAGACTCAACCATCTTCAATATTCGGCTCTCCCAAATCTCAACTTCAAAGCCCTATCTGGACCATTGAGATGTGAACATTATTAAGCATGCAGCCCAAGGAAAGAAGAGGGGAAAAAAAGAAAAAGAAAAAGAAACCGCCCTCAGCTTGAGTCAAAGCACTTTTCTAAGCCATTTTCATGTTCACTCTCACTTTATCCGAGATAGACTCTTAGCCCAAGTGATCTTCAAAACAGGATTTAGCTGTCACTCTGCATAGACTCAGAAGGAATACTGGTTTTCTCTGTCCCTTTATCACTAAAATTCTTCTTCTGGCTTCTCAAATTCTTCTCCTTATGAACACTGAAATATCAGAGCTCTCCTGCAATAATGCATACTAACCCTCTTGGGGTTTTACCTAATCCGTGCCGAAAAAGCACGAGGCAGTGTTTCCCCCTGTGCCTTTGTATTAGCCCCCTATCAATTCCCTTCATAAGTCCACTAGTGGAAGCTTAATTTTAGGTCTCAGCTGGTCACCAATGCATACTGTCCAGTACTGCACAGAGGAGAGGAGCAAAAAAGCTGATGCATTTTACAGTACGTACATGACAGTACGTTTACTTAGCTCCACATCTTGGCTATTCCCTCCCGAAGCGCACCCCAGAGATCATGCCAATTCGGTGAAAAAGGTGCAACGAAGGTAATACTGTGAAGAACTCTGCGTGTTCGGCTTGAGAAAGCCGAGTAGCTCGTGAGCAACCATAGGAAATAGGCTGATGGCACCGGTCCAGATCTGACAGGACAGGTGTCTAATCATACAATTTAAACATACGCACACGCAGAGTATTAATTGGCACCCAAGTCGGCAATTTCACAAGGGAGGCCAAGAATTTAATCAACCATGGGAAATAAACTAACCTCGTGCTTAGAAATTACTCCTACAGAACATGATTGAAATACAGCGTGTTAATAATAAGTAGTAGTGTTTGGATGAGTTGCATTTGTTCTACAACAAATAGCTCTCGTCTCAACAATTTTGAGACAAAGAAGAGCACCAGTAATTAGAACGTACACTCAGGGTTTGAGAAACCCCTCCTCTGCTTGCCAAAAAACTTCTCGTGCTTCTTCACCTTGGGAAAGTCATTTTCCCAAAAGCTCGGGTTCCTATCCCAGTCAATGAAATGACTACTCAATCCATGGAAATCAGGCTCTTGAGTGTCCCGCTACCTGCCATTCCCCGCGAAATGCAGATGGTGGTACTTTTGGGCTCCATGGATGTTAGGGCAGATAAGAATGTGGGTAAGTACGAGGCGTTCAGGTGGTACTTTAATGGGAACAATATGAATCCCTTACAAACACTCCAGCACAGTTGAAGCCATGATTAAATCACTCTCAAGAAAATATATTTTGTGAGAAGGCGAACCAGAATCTTATTTCAAAACATAATGAAACATTTTATGATAAGTAGAACAGCTTAGTTCAGAATTTTCACTAAATTCTTGTGCAGGATAAATCTATGACACACTGATAGATTTTCATCCTGCATGTTTTCCTTCCCAATTAATAACTGAGCATGACTTCTGACAGTCAGCTTGGCTAGCAATGGACTACTATAGAATAGCTCCTTGTGTGCCACAGGGCTGTTCACTGGTGACCGTAACAGAATGTACAGAACAGTAAAAAGGTATTTTGTGAGCAGAATATGCTGCTGACTAGAACTGGTAGGGAGTGAGTTAGATTTGTCAATGTGAATTATCTACTAAATATTGTTGTATGCAAATACAATGCTTTTGGAAAACAAGTATGGCACTGCACGGTATCAGGTAACATCTTGAAAAAAAACAGCCCAAACTTCTGCCATGTGTGTCTTCCTTCAATAATTTAGAAAGAATTGATTATGGAGCACCAGAAGGACTGAAAAACTGAGGAGGCATTCCCTCAGATATTTCCTCTAGCCATTGAAGATCAAACAAGATTTATGCTCCTTTTTTTTTTTTTCCCACAAAATTCATCAGCAAATGCTAATAGCAAGAGTGAAGTTCTTATATCAAAATATCTTGTCATCGCTGAGGTCAAGGGGCATGTTCCTTGCATCATGACAGCAGGATTCAGCCCAAAACTTACAGGAAAACTGTATTATACGTATGTAGAAGACTGAAGCAGTTTCCACAGAGATTTGTATGTAAATATCAATTTGGAACTAGCACTTAAAAAATTGTGCATGCAAATTATTCTCAAATCACAGCACCAATATATTCAATTGGAAGTTCTGTGTATTTGAGGTTTCAGTTCAAACTGTTAATTGCAAGCAGGCCAAATCTAATTGTCAGCTTTCATTACTTCATGTGTAATCACCATTGAAGACACAGAAGTTCATGCATCACATCAGATCCTTAAATGATTTGAAATTATTTTGAAAGTATAGAATAGATTTTTTTCCCCCCAAAAAATAGAAATGATGAAAATGAGGAATTTACCCGGCTAAGGACTAATGCCAAGTTTGACAGTAGTTCCAGTGTTCCTATCCGAGATAGACTACTTTTAAAATGGAGAGAAAGAATAAAGAGCAGAGGCACAACAATAACAGCCCTGAATGCATCTAAAAGAAAATAGCTTTCAGTTGATGTGCAACTATATGATTATATTCCCACCATCAGTCAAATCCAGCCCCTTCTGCAGATGTTTATTCTTTTCTCTCCTGTTTGGTTATTATGGTTCATTATGTTGAGGGACTAAGCTGATTGAAATGTTCATTGAGATGACTGCTGCAGTAAAATGCGTAAAAGAAAAAAAAAAAGAAAGAGGAATGCAGGGAGGGCAGGAGGAGAGGGAGCTTTTTATAACTCAGTAGCACTGATTGCTGCATCAGAAACAGTGCGAAAGAAAGGGCAGGGGGGAGGCTAAATACATGGCTTTTTAAAACAACAATAAATCATACGCCATATATAGGCCAAAAATGAAAGAGGCTCTGTGTTCAGATGTAAACTTCTGGCAAGACCTGGTTTGTTGTCAGGTTCCCAGACACAAAATAGACACTCTGTTCACTTAGCATGAAGCCCTGCAAGAAGCGGGGAGCTCCGGAGACTCTTGGCTCTTCTCGAGTCTCATTAGGTCTGCATATTAATGACTTGCAGCAATATAAAGGGGCCCTGTAGCAGCCTCCTCTTCCCCTGGTGCCTGGGTTTCCCATGGTTAAGGGCACAGTGACTCCAGCAGCAAGAAAATAGGGGACGTTAAACAGAGCACGCGGGTGAGGCAGCACTGCTGTGACAGTACTGAGTCCCCCGCCCTGGTATCTTCTCAGGCGGGGGTCAGGGGGGAAAAAAAGGACAACTGGAGAGACTCTGGCACTATTTTGTATGACACTCTTGTAGCAAGTCCTTATACGTGATAAAGCAGAGAGGAAACAAGGGGAAAGAAATCGCTGTATTGAATCAAGACATACCAGACCTTCGGAGACTTTGGTAGGGAAGAAAGCACAAGCATTTGTGGCTCAAATGCAGTGCGAGGGTGAGAGGGAATTCTAATGCATAGGCTCGAAACAAATGTCCCTTTCAGAGGAAAACCGACAGTATGAGAGCACAGACAGCAAGCCGCACACATGGGAATAACACTGCAACGTATATATTTTCTGGGTGATTCAAATCATAGCCTTTTAAAGCATTTCTTTCCTTTGTCAGGACTGAACGAAATGTACTCAAGAACACCTTAGCCTTATTAACATGGAGATCACTTACGCTATATGGTGCCTCAGTTTGAATTAAAAAACACTCCTCAAAACATGTATTACACATTCAGAGCACCCAACGTGTCTCCGCTGATCCCCAGCAAAAATCCTTACAGTCTGGCTGTCATTCAATCCCTGGGTTCATTCTTTCCCTTGGGAACTCCCCCTGCACTTCACACTGCCATGCCAGCTGAAGTGCCTACTAAACAGAACTGCCTAATGCTTCCAAATTCTGCAAATCTGCCGTTGGGGGGAAAAAAAGAAAAAAAAAGGCACTATAAAACGTACCAACGACTTTGGTTTAATGTGCAGGAAGTTTTGCTACAGCAAATGATGCAGAATAACATACCAACCTCCCCCTCCCCGCCCCAACCACATGAATAAGATCAACTCTGGCCCGTGAATGAAAGGGGTTCAAAATTGTCTCCCTGCCCAGGTAACTGTAGCAGCAAGCTTGAATGAACCCCATACATACCTCCCATACAATGTGCTCACATTATTTATGCCACTCGTGTGTTATATTCCTATGAGGCACTGTTCTTTCTAGTCTCCCTACTCAAAGATCTACTATTTCCATTCTCTTATCAGACTTACCAGAGGATTGACCTCGATTAGTGGCATCATGATCACTGTCTCCTTGCTCACTGTCTCCATGACCACTGTCCTTAGAGCTTACTATGTCTGCTTCCTGGAATGCAGAACTAGACACAGAAACATCTTTACATTAGGATAAACATGAAAGAGGAACTCGTAAAACATTCTTCTGCCATCACATGGCCAAACCCGGTGCTGCATTCACCCGCTCTCCTGCCTGCTGCACCGCTTCTGCAGGGGTGCTCCGTCCACCAGAACCAAAACTGGTATGTTCAGACCTTGGTAGCATAGCTGGAATGGACGGTGAGAATTATTACTCCGCCTGGTTTTCATGTAATCGGTCTAAATAATTTGGTGGCGCTTACTTAAGCTGGATAGCTAAATTTTAACTCAGAGATACCAATGTTTTCTGGAAGACCCTACAGAAGCATTCATAAGTATTTAAAGCACGTTTTGGGCTCATACAAAACGAGATTTTGTTCTCTTTTCGGTTGGTTTTGGAGCCAGTTCAGAAAAGCTGTAATTCAAACTCATTTAGTCGCCCGTGTTTTATTTCATACGTCTACATACATTCGAATTCCCATGGCTTTACTGCTATTCTACATCCGCAGTACACGCATTTCTGCGTCCCATTCAGACTCGCTAAAGCATGCATTAGGAAAACAAGGCACGGGAGCTCATACCTGTTTACTCGTCGGGGTCTGTCAACTAGATAACTGAGCTCAGCGCGCTGATGTTTTGTCTAGGAAAGAAAAAAAAAAGAAAATATTGGGCAATATTTTAACTCTCGATATTTCTGTAACCAGCATCAGAAAATACACCAGAGCAGCTCACCATACTCACTATAAATGGTAATGTTTAGCTGCAAGTAGGCCTACACAATCTGTTTCTAGGATGTAAGGGAAAAATACCCAGCTCTTATTCGCACAGATGGGAGGCATGAGGGATTTTTTTTTTCCTGAGTTTTTTGGGATGAGATTCTGACACGTTTTCTCACGGTGCGTGCTGTTGAGCATCACAAGGACTCCCACAAAAATCAACAGAACTATTTCTAGAGTTGTGTACGACTTGGCCTGAGAAAACAAACTTATTGTCATCTAGTTTTCAGCCCATTTTTAATTCCAGTGTATAAAAATAGGGGGAGACAGTACAGTTACTGCACCCTAAGGAAGAAAATACATCGAGATACCCTCAAGTCCTTAAAAAGGCAACAGAAGTCAGAGTTTTATAGTTGTTTTGAGGAAAGGTCAACCTTACAAGCCAGAATTAGAAATTTTACTGCAAACCTTAATGCTTTAGAAAATATCATTCAAACCGCCTTTGCCAGAGTGGAAAGTACTCAGGTTTTGGTATTCGTATTAAGAGAGAATGTGTTGTTTTCATTAGCGCCCAGGCAGGGCGGTACCGAGAGGATGCATGAGCTAACTCAGTAGAAAATGATTAACAGGGGAGTGTTATGGTATGGCACACGCTTTGATAGAAATTCTCTACACACTACATAACACACTATAGGTAATATGTTTAATGGGGGGCAACGTTAAGTCATGGAAACTCTTTCTCGATGCTTTCCTTTGCGAACTCAGCTTTGCATTAAGAGCTGTTCAGATAAAGAAAAGTCAATTAATAAACCCTAATTCACGAATTAATTAAAGTTCCTGCTAACTGTGGAGATTGCCACAGTCCCAGAGGGGGGTTCCCCCAAAGCCTTACTTTCACATGCAAAGATTTCAGGGAGAAAAAAAAAAAAAAGACAGTTGTGAGATGTAGCTTCAGAAACCCCTGTGATTACGCCTCACGTCATTTCATGACTGTCAGCTGCAGCGACTCTGCGAAAAGCAGTACCCCACCCCCCCCCCCCCCCCCAAAAAAAAT
>VUYV01000114.1:662592-730402 GCA_008711295.1 Anarhynchus alexandrinus
CGCACTCGCGGGCGGCGGGCGCCCCCCAGCGGCGGCAGCGGCGCACTGCGGCCCGGCGGCGGCACCGCCTCCGCTCGGCGGTGTGTCGGGGGGGGGATGTGTGTGTGTGTGTCTGTGTGTCCCCCCGCCACGGCAACCCCCGTTCTCCCGGCACTGAGCCCCCTTACTCAGCCTCCCCCCACTTCCCCACCCTTCTCCCGTTCCCTCGCCGGCGTCCGCGGCGCCCGGTGCGGCGGCAGACGGTGCTGGCGGGCGGCGGGGGAACCGGCAGCCGTGTGCTGCAGGCAGGGAAAGGCCACCCCAAACGGCCTGGCGTCCTCCCCGTTCACCGGCACCGGGAGCAAACCCGTCTCCGAACCCTCCTTCCCCCGCCGCAGCCCCCGGAACGGCGATCTCCCTCCCTCCCTCCCCTTCGAGGAAAGCGGGGCAGCCCGGGGACCACAGGCGAAACCCCGGGTGGGGGGGACCTCGGCAGCGGCGGGGACCACCCCCACCCGGGGCCGTGACCGTGACCGAACCCGCCCCCGGGGGCCGGAGGTAAGGGGGGGGTACTAGCTGCCCCCGATNGAGGGAATTAAAAGCGCGGCTGATCAGAGGCAGCCCTCTAATGCGAAATGACAAATTGCACTTAGGCAATACATGAACGAGAAAATGATTTATGGATTTTTTTTTTTTTCCCCGCGACGGTCTGAGCAAATGAAGGCGACATGAATTATACATCCTAATGTGCAGTATATCATTTTCTAATAACACTGTTTTAGTTCTAATGCCGTACGCCGCTCTCTTCGATAGGGGGTATCGATTAAATAAAAAGTCCGAGGGCTGTCTTTAAACTGGGCGCGCATCTTCTGCAGGCACCAGCTGAGGTTTGTGTATTTACCTCTTGCTAAAGCAGAGGGCTATCGTCGGACCCCTGACACCGCGGCGCTTAGTTTTTCCATCTGTCATCATTTAATTTGGCAGTTAACTTCGCCGAATGAAGACTGATCTTTCGTATCGCTGCATTTCGCCCCACGCTGCGATTTAGAAATGTAAATAGATGACATCAGGTTTGTACGTCCGCCGTGCTGACAGGGGATAGCACCTGGGTAAGTCAAACCTTTCCTCCCTGCCAAAATCCTCACGTGCCGCTTGGGCGCCCTATGTACAAAGGGGCATTTTCTAGCAAGGGGAACATAGGAGAAATAATACCTCGATAAAAGCTCAACCAGAACTTCCCCAGCACCTCCATTTACCAAATCTCACAGATTATTTTAAAGATGAAAACCTTTGCATTTAACTCACGCACACCGGGAGAGTGGACAAACCCCAAAACCTGAGTGTGTGTGGGCACAGGGGGAGGAAGAGCTGCCAGACAGGGAGGGGGGCTTCGCCCCAGGCTCAGCCCCCATTAGCACCCCAAGGCCAGGGCTTCCTCTCTACCGCAACCGAGATCTTCTGCCCTTCATCACGGAGTAGCCGTGAAGTCATAGTGACATAAACTATGAATATTCCCAATTATTTTGATGGTTCCTGGACTAAAATACCACTTGACATTAAGAAGGACAAACTGCCCTTTCATGAAACAGGATAAAACAGAGATGGGGGAGATGGAGGTAAAGGATTAACGCGTTCATTTGGGGGGTGGGTGGGTAAATCAGTGCTTATTGGGGAAATAGGTGAGGAAATGCTTCATTTCTCGTTACCCAAGTGTAGTATTTCCATTGTAGAGACACAAAAGGAGCCACACAAGTAAGGGAATGCCCAAATGCTGTGTTTTGGATTAAACAATCCCTTTCCTAACCTGGACAATCATAGCTTTGAGTGTAGAAAGTTAATCCCTATTGTTTAGTTGAGTCACCAAAATGATTTTCTGGTTCTATTTTAGGTATCAGTCTTAGTTTTAGGCTGAGGAACATTGTGGCCTCTTTACAGTCTGGATGTTAAAAACACATTGAGAATTGGACTCCCCCCCATCTAGATTATCATTACTTGGTTTAATTTTAATTATCTAGGTTTAAAAAAAAAAAACCAACAAAACCCACCCAGGTTCTCCTTCAAGAGAATTAATAACAGCTCTCAGTGCAGGAAAGATTACTGGAATCAATGATGTGATTAGGATTGTAAATAAGAAGTAAAAGATGTCACCAGTAGAAAAAGGCTGCTTTGCTAACAGGAAGATGTGCGTGTTTTACTGATAGGGCCGTAGGATGAAAATCCAGCTTCCAACAGAGGTCGATACGGAACAATTTCAGAAATTAACTAAGATGGCTGATTAAGGTTATTTGTGTCAGAGGGAAAGGTTCACTGCCACCACTCCCTCAATGGATTTCTCTCTTAATTGCCAATGAGGAGACAAAACAGGCAGGCTAGACCATTTGGCTAATCAATAAAAAAAGCCTGCCTTCGTGTTTGCCTGAGGAGCGCTCCTTGGGTCAGATCGATGTCGCGGCCACCAAAGTTCTTGCAGAGGTCACCAGTGATCAAGACGTTTTCTGATGGCTTTTAAACAACACTGGAGCCAAGCATCTGCCGCGAGGTTGCAAATGTAAGCAAAACTGGAGATATGATGTTAATCATCATCCTCATGCTGATGGGAGGACTCCTGGTGATAAAAACAACGCGTCGTATTTATGACCTTAGACAGCTGTTTTAATAAATGAAGATGAAGTATTACTTCATTACGTGCTCTGTACTGCACTAGTGATCAAATATGATGGAGCCTCTCCAGAAGGTGCTGGGAGTCTTTCTGAATAAGAATTGCAGCGGATGCACCACAGTCCAGAGCAGAATTACGGTGGCTGCATGCTATAGGGGTTTCTTAAGGTCGGCTTCTGCCTCCTTTTCCTTGCACCCAAACATTCACACAGATTTCAGGGAGACCACTCAAGCAGCAAGAGGCTGTTCAGTGTAAACCAGTAGATTGGTGCAGTCCAGTGCTGTTACCCCACCTCCTCCAGCTTTCAGAATCTCATAATTTTTATTGAAAAAAAAAAAAAAAATCCCAGCCTGTTTTAATGACTTGTGGTTTTAGCTGATTCAAGTCTGCACTGAAATAAATACAAGAAAACTCTATTTTTTTTCCCCACAGGTAAGCCCTCAAAAGGCCTTTTTACAGTGTCCAAATCAGACAGGCCAAGGTCCTGGTCACTTCAAAACACTCGTTTCTCTATGCATGGCTTTACACTAACCAACATACATTGGGCCCAATTCCTATAAGCTTGCCTCATGTCCCATTATTTTTAATCCATTAGTGGCAAATCTGACGATCTTGAACTTAACGCTTATTGTAGTGCTGCAGATACATTATAAACCAATAAAAAGGACTTCACACAAGGTGATCAGTGAAAAATACATATTTCTTTAAATGTATCTGTTTACTTGCAGACAAGAGATGACATCTGTATCTATCTTACCTCACAGAAGATATTTCTTGACAAAAGGCTTTTCAATGAGGCAAATTACTTACCATCTAACTAGAACTTTCAGAAAAGTAGTTTACTCCATAGACAGAAACTTGGTATTGCATCACCTGAGAAGCAAAATATTATCACATTTATCAAGACAGGCATTATCAAGCCACTGTTTTCTGTATAAATTTCTTCTTTTTATGATGTGGCTCAATCAGCTGCACCCATTTCTTTGAATTTCATCGAAATACAGTTGACCTGTATCTGAATTTAACAAATGCTGCTAAGCTTGAATGATTACTAGAGCAAATGAGGAGAAAACCGCAGTGGAAAACTCTGGTTGCTTGAGACTCTTTTAAGCATCTTATTATACACCCAAAGCCATAGGTAGATGTAGTTACTCATGATAAAGAAAATTGCTCTGTTGATTTTCTTTTCAACAGCAAGTTCAAGCCTTGAACTGAAGCATAGATTATCTTGAGGTTCAGCTTGAAAGCAGTAGTTAAAAATACAAAACTTTTATTCTTATCCTTATAATACTATATGTGTGGGTGCTTGGCAGAATAAATCCAAAAAACCCACCCTAGATTGTTTGCCCAGAAGAATTCGCATTCTTGGGCCTCAGTGTTCCATAGCTATATAATCTCCAGCATAATTCTATCATCTGAGTCATCATACCAACTACAGAGCAGATAACAATAGCACCAGGAAGGGAAAGGAGAAAGATGGGAGAAACGATGTTATAATTACGGAGTCGCTTGGGAAGAGAGCACACGTCTGTATTTATTTATTTATTTATTAATAACTATTCTGGGTGGAGCTACTTTCACTACCGATAGTCGAGACTGCATTTTTCTATTTGAGTCTTCGCACATGACCCTACACTCGGGTGTTTGCTTTTCCTCCTCAAACCGCATCTGGCCACTGGCAGCTTTTCCATAGCGTTACCCACCTCAGTTTGAGTATGGAGGACGTTCCAGTTGGAAAGCAGTTCAGTCATGTATGAGGCAATAATCAAGGGAAACACATTATTTTGTCTATGCTAAAAATATTGCAACGTTCAATTCAGAATTTTTACCACCTCCACATTTTGGAAGAGTGACTTTAGCAGATGGAGGTCTCAAGAGTGCTTTTTGCCATTCTCAGGAAGATACACCAAAGCGGTAAGTCCTTGAAGAGCCTCAGCTTGCACGCTCTCAGAAATTTATAAGTTGGTCCTTGAAAAATCTGTGCTAGACACCTCCTCTCACAACTCCTGCTTAGTGGCTGGACCGCATGACAGAAACTGTGCAAGTTCATATGTTCCACGCAATTGCTGTGGAGGACGAACACCATTTTTCTCAGAATAATTATTTCCAGGGTTCTGTGGGCTCCTCTGTAGAGCTGGATATAGATCCAAAGCGCGGGTACACTTACCAGCCGTACACTTACTACTCCCACTGGTGGCAGGGAAGCAGGAGAAAGCAGAAAAAGAAAAGCATACGTATAGAACAACACACAGAATAGCAGAAAAAGGAGGTCGCAAGTAGTGAAGTGGAGAGAAGTGACTGTAAAAGTCTAAGTGCAGCAAAACAGAAAAGAGAAAAATTAAGAAAGCATTTAGACTGAAAAGCAAAAGCAATCAGCCTATAACCACAAAGCTAAATATCCTCCCAGAGTTTTCAGCAGCTTCCTGAGTTCCTGCAGCCTAACAACAACAGCAGCAAAAAACCCAAGCTGTCAGAGCGCCCCTTCCCCTTTTATCAGGGGGCTTTGCTTTGCATATGCATATGGCAAGCTCACAACTGCTAGCTGGCTCTTAATTAGGTGAAGTAGGAGTAGTCTGTGCTATAGATCTCAATGGTCCACACTCTATTCATTATGCAAGTTGGGGCCTGGCGTTGCTACAATTACAGTTTTTCAATTAAGAAATCAAACCAAAAGATTGTGTCTCTCTCCCCAGCAGTCCGTGGGAAACTGGGGGTCTGCGGGGGCCGCGCCGGCCCCGGCGGCCACCGCCTCCCGCAGCTGCAAGGTTGCTCTCCTCAGCAGGATCTCGCAGCTATGGGGGACAGGGACGACACGCTTCGCTCAGCAAAACTTTGGGAAAAGTGTTTCCAAGGCGCGCAAGCTGCATGATCAAGAATTAAAAAATGTTTGATTTGAAAGTTAACTCATGTTGTTGCTTCTAATGAGCCTGTACCTCGTGGTGATCTGGCACTAAAAGATACCTCTCGGCTGCCCATTGGCCCTGCAGTTCGTTCGTTGGAACGAGGGACTCAAACGGTACCGGATTTTTATTCTGGGACGAGATCTTTTCCAAGAAAGCTTTTGTTGCTCCATAAGCGTACGCGACGAGCGGTGCTGCTCATGTTGAATCACAGCTGGTTAGTACCTGCAGGACCTCAGCTTCTGATACAGTATGCATCGCATGAGGAAGGACAAAAAAAGATCTCGTAGTCAAATATGTTGAATACCATATGCTATTGTGTGTTAACATATGTAACATACGCCCCAGATCCTTCGTTTTTAAGAAGGGCAAGAACAGTGTTGCCGAATGTGTTTTGACATGAATGGATGAATACTGGCGGAGCGCTTGGGTACGACGAGCAGAGCTCCGGAGGTGATTACAATTCTATAGGAAGTGGAGGGGTTGGCACGATACGCCCTAAAGAAGTCTGGAGCCACATGTGACCGTCTCCCAACATGCCCACAACAAGCTGCTGAATCACACCTGCTTCCTTTAATACCGGCGTTCTCTCATTTCGCAGGCTTTGCTATGCAAATCCTTTTGAAGTAGCGCGCGCATATACAATCACATACATATGCTCCTATGTAATTACACGAACCTTGATGTTGAGCTTGGAAAGAAATGACAGTGCTGCGCGATGCGCGTGCAGGGGGGGAGAGGGGAAGGCAGCTGCAATCGAGTTCGGCGGGAGCGACGGCCAACACAAAACCGGTCCTGCCTCTAGCGAGAGGCAATGCCTTTCAATTCAACGCGCTTCCAAGCTCTCGGGAGAGGCTGATCAACTCCGCCGCCGCTCACCGCAGCAAAACGTGACCCCCACGTTACCCCCCCCCACCGTGGGGACAGCAGCGGGGTGGCCTCGGTGGCGTGCTTGCACCGGCGTAGGTCCCCGGTGCGGCGGGGAAGGGAGAGCATCCCCACCCCTGCGGCGCTCGGCGTTCCCAGTCCGCTGCGAGCTGCAGCAGCTGCTGCTCCGAAGGGATGGTCCGGCAAATCCTTGCAGCTGCGGGAGGCGGCAGCTGGATTGCAACAAAGCCATGCAACGCCCACGCAAAAAAGAGGAGCCGGGCTTATTGCAGATAAAAGCAGCGGCGCGGCGTACTGTGGCGCAGGGATCTGCGCTGCTGTGCGGTCACGAGAGGAGCCTCTGCCTCCAGAAGGCAGAGAGCTGACTTGGAGAAGTAATGGTTTTAGGGGAGAAAAATGTAACACAGGCGCTGGGATAAGCCTACGTGAGCGAAGCGTGGAAGCCAAGGGGTTTGCAGGAAAAGGAGGGAAAAAGGAGGGAAGACAGGAAGGACTCAAGTTGTGGGAAGTGTAAAATGGAAGAATGAGTCATGTAAATGTGATTTAGGGCAGAGTGGGAAGATGACGGAAATCTTGTAGGAAGGCTTGGGTTTTCTTAGCTTTGCAAAGCGTTCGAGAGTTTGCTGGCTTTCGGGGATTCTCACAGGTTTCCCTGTAATTGGGGGAAACTCGTTGAAGGGGGACTGTTGCTTCCTGTGGAAAGGCAGCGTTAATAGCAGAGTGGGAATATTTTGGAACAGCTTATTGCTATTACTGGTTGAGGCCTACTATTAGCTTTAATTAGGAAAGCCTTTTCTGGAAGAATGCGTTAGAAAGTTGTCCGCCGCTCCCCCATGCCGCTGTAAATGCCGGACAGTGGGGGTCTGGGGTGCACTTGTGTCCCCCAGTTTCCACCACTCTATAGTTTCTAAGAATCTGGAGGTGACCAGGAAACTAGCGTATAACGTTCAATTTGCTGGAAAGAAAGGACATGCGATTTTGACCCTTTGCCATATTTTGTTCAGCACAGAAAGGAACAAAAGCACAATTAGGAAGGAAGAAATAGCCTTTATGGCATTACCAAAGTGCCGATAAAGAGCTTCAGAAATGCGGTTCTTCTTGCAAGCAAAGATAGAAAAGCCAAATAATAGTTGTATACATTGATTTTGCAATGCAACTGTAGGCTTACAGAGCAGTATTGAAGAATATTAACTGAAAATCCTTGACCAAAATTCAGAAAATTATAGCATCATCAGAAGTCCTTTATCTACAGAACTGTATATATAAAACTGTACATTCTAATGCCCCTTTTTAGAATTTTCAATAGGTAATAAATAACCACCTTGTGTTGTGGTCTCTGTGGGAAGAGGGAGGATAATACCTGATCGGTATTCTAATCGAAGAAATCATAAAAAATGGGGATAGAAAAATTATATGTATCTAACCGTATTTTTTTCCTGCCAAAATGAGCTTTCGTTGGTTCTGAAAAATTCTAGAGGTGATTGCTGTAATAAAACAGCCTCCAGAGCTTATGTGCTTTTAGGGAATGACAAAAATTGCCATTTGATGTAGTACCAAAGTTAGAAGACGGGATCATGCTCTTGCTTTGCTAGTGGTGGTGATTCGGAAGAACTGCTTTGCTTTTCCATGCCTCAGTCTTTATATATGTATAATGGGCATAACATTATTTCTGCCCTGTGAAAAAAATATGAATTAGGTCCGTGAGTAAGAAGGTCCTATACAGGATTTGGACTTCATTACTGCGTATGAGTCTAATCCAAATAGGGGTTTCTGTGAGCCTGCCTACTGAAATGAGACAGAAGTAGGAACATCTGCTTTGGGCATCCTAGCAGCAGAAGTTTGGGAACTTTTTGTAGGAACTTGGTGTGGTTTGGCAGTATGAAAAATGCACTTAGTGTTTCCAGTGCTGCATCAAAAGTGCTGTGGCCATGGCCAAAATACAGCCTTATATCAGCACATTTGGCTTATTCAAATGTCTTCAGAATATATAGATAAGTTAATTTCGTAGTGGCAAGGTTTACTGCCTGTCCCCCCGTATGCTGGATCATAGGGGATATCTGTCTTGACTTGGAAGAAGTCGGTAGATGTTCCATATTGCTTGATTTGTCTAATTTACTAGGATTGTGACTGGCTGATGAACTTGAACCTGATCCAGCTTGTTATTGCTGGGTGATCAGATAGCATGGTATATGATCTAGCTACTTGTGTATAGAAGACGCTAATCATATGTGAGTGATCCAAAAAGCCTAGCATAAGTTTATTAAGATACCTGTAAAATTAGAATAGAGGTTTCCTCAGTACCATCTGGTTGCCAAATGTGGCATTAGGCAATAATAGCTTTCGGTCTGTGAGAATGTAGAAAAAAAATTTACAAAATGGTTTAACCTTTCTGGCTATAAGAGCATCGTAACTTTGGCATCTGTTCTAGTCCCACTTACATCACTGGAGTTTTTGGCACAGATTTTTTTTTACTTGGGGTAAGATGAGATGCTGTGTGTAGACACAGCTTCATTTGTCCTACAAATCTGTGTGTTTCTGTCAGACAGTGGACAAACCGTTCTTTGCTCGTGGTTTTTTTTTTCTTTTCTTTTTTTTCCCCCCTTTTTTCTCTTACAGGAGCAATAGAAACATATTTTCTCTGGCACTCACTGCAAACAGTAGAAGCCTTGCCTGAAATTAGGAATGGTTGGTATCCAACCAGCGTAAATTTCAGTTACAATGTTTTAGAATCATGTGCCTTGTTTTTATAATTTGATGCTCTATTCATTTTTTGGCCTTGCTCTACAACATATATACATGCACGCACACGCATACATACAAGTGTAAGTAAAACTATCAGTTACAGAAGTCTTACCTTGCATTTAATGCACATGTGAAATTGTGATGAAAAGCCCACAGGTAGTTGGGACACGGAAGAAATGCAGAACCAGGACCCTGAAACCAGCAACGAGGAGAGCATTTTCTAGAAAGAACAAGTATGTCCCACTGTCCCCCCAGTTTTTGGCAAATAATTTTTGGTTCAGCTTCCAACTGAGGGATGAAATGGTAGTTATTTTCACTGTGACTAATGATACATCTCGGAATAGGGAACCAAACTTCCATGCCTCGTTGTATTTTCCTTTCGCTTCCTCAGACCAAATGAATTGGATTATATTGTGGAGCAAAACGCTGGAAATTTCCATTTTAAAAATTATGGAAAGCAAAGTAAATAGAAAGAAAGCATGTGTTACTTTTTATTGTATTTTTATGGAGGTTATAACCAGAATTGTTTTCTTACAGCTCTAAGCTGAGTTGTTTTGAGCAGTTATTCTTACGGAGTCAGTATGGACCAGATCCAGAGTTGTTCAAGCAAATAGTGAGATTTCCAGCGATTTCAGTGTTCTTTTGATCAGGCCCTTAATCTTCTAGAAAATGGTGAGCTTAATAGGGCTGTTGTGTATGCGGTGCTGACGGTGTATGGAGTTCGCTTTTGTGCCTGAAGGAGAAGATGGAGATTTACTAACTGGTTGTCTGTAAGTATTGTTTTACCTCATTGTCATTCTATTCCCTTTCCAGCTGTTTTTGTATATAAAAAGTTCAAGTAAATCCCGTTTAAAAGGTCTGCTTTTGTGTTAAGGTACTTAAAGTTTAATGTCTTTGTGTCAAAGAGCTTTTATGAAAGAAGATTTGTCCAGGCGTATCCTGTAATAAACATCTGGAAGCTGCAGGGGTTGGCTAATGGTGGCTATATAGCAAGAATAGAGTTTAACTAGCTGGCTTTACATCAGGATTAATTTCCCCCCTTGTTTTATTTTTATATATATATATTTTTTTAATCTTCTCAATTCACTTATTTATTTTGTAATCTGAATATTTATGTCCTAGCGTGGTTAAATGGTCTTAAACAGTCTCCTGGTTCATAGGTAGCACGAAACGCCTCATCCTGGATTGATGGAGGGAGGGCTGTTTGAAAGCAGATTACATCTCCGCGTGGTATTCGCTGATTAAGTGTTTGAAGAGCAAAATTGCTCATCTTTAAAGACAACTTCCTTCAGTGCAAAATATATAGGAAAATGAGGATTTCTAGATTAGTCAAAAGCGAAAGCTGCCACAGAGGTAATAGGCGGCGTTCGTGTGTGGGCTAGAAGTTTAATTAGGATTAAGGAAAACAGAAAACTAGAGCTTGAGCCTATCTGATATAAAGCAGAAGTGAAAGCCCTGAAACGATTTGGGGTGGGGAGGGAATTTCAAGGTTTTTGCAAAATGGAAAGGGAAAGACAGTGAATAGTTTCAGTAGTAATAACGGAGATGAGGAGGAATTGCAGAAAATACCATAAAAGACTAAGGAAATACATGTTTGCGAAGGTCCCAGAGAGAAAATCAGGTAAGGAAAGTTCTAGCAAATAAGAAGCAGAATGCGAAGCGGTAATCCCTCCACTACATTTATAGTCCTGTGAATGAACGAGTGAAAACATAAGCCTTATTTTGGATGTGATGATGCTGAAGGGTAACGAGCTGTAATGACAAGAGTCACTGTCAAAGTTCTCGGATGACAATAGGAGCTTTTGGAAAACAATTTTAAGTGTATGACTTAATCGGTAATTCTTGGAGAATTATTATCGCTGACAGTCCAGGAACAGATTAATTGAGTCAACGTGCAGAAAATAAAGTTATCATCTCCCAAATTTAGCTGCACTTACCTAAAGTACAGCTTGACTCTCAGAGGCGAGATGAGGGTAGGTCAGTCGGGGTGGAAGTCAGGCGAGTGAGTCAGCCCTTGGGCAGAGGCACAAACCTGGGTGCAGTCCACTGGGCAATGGAAACGGCATTTCCACGTGCCACCAGGGCCTGCTGGGGCAACACCAAGAGGGGACTGGAGCATCCTACTTATGAGGAAAGTCTGAGGGACTTGGGTCTTTTTAGTCTGGAGAAGAGAAGGCTGAGGGGGGATCTTATCAACGCTTATAAATCCTTAAAGGGAGGGTGCCAGGGGGATGGGAACAGTCTTTTTTCAGTGGTGCCCACTGATAGGACAAGAGGGAACGGGCACAAACTTGAACATAGGAAGTTCCATCTAAACTTGAGGAGGAACTTTACTTTGAGGGTGGCAGAGCACTGGAACAGGCTGCCCAGAGAGGTTGTGGAGACATTCAGAACCCCCTTGGACGCCGTCCTGTGCAACCTTCTGTAGGTGACCCTGCTCTGGTGGGGGGGTTGGACTAGATGATCTCCAGAGGTCCCTTCCAACCCTGACCATTCTGTGATTCTGTGGTTTACCAGGAGTGCCGCACCACCAGTAGTACAGTGGAGATGATGCTGGCTGAGGACCCGGAGGAAGCTGGTTCACCTCAGGACCTCCTCATTTCTCAGAGCATCCCTGCGACGATTCCCCACGGGCCTTCCAGCAAAAGGAGGATTTTAATTACTTTGAGGAAGAAGGAATAAAATAAAGATGTAAATGAGAAATGCATGTGGCTACAGATGCTTGCAGGTGTTCGCTGTCAATCCCTTTGTTCAAAAAATACTCGGCCCCATTTGATTCTGAAGGAGGAAAAAATTTGCTTCTGAGATATTTAAAACTAATTTTGTTCTCATTTATGTAGAAAGATAAATTGTGATACTTATGAAACTCTTTCATTTTAATTGTGTATTTTAAAAGATGTTTAGTATTCAAGGTTGGTCTAAATTTATTCCTAGAAAGTTTATCTTATTGCTCTGTGTATTTCACCTGTGGATCCAGTCACGAAAAAAAAAGCAGATTACGAAGCTGCACGCCAAGTCTCGTTGTATTTCTCTGCTGCGTTCCCTCAGTTTTTTTCTGAAGAGACCTGCCTTCCGAGGCCGCACCTTTGCAGCCCATGGACTGTCTTGCGTCTCAAACTGCTAATAAATGCCAACTAGCATTAATTACGGTGTTGGTGTGTGGTTCACATCAAGAACAGCGGGATTACTTTTAAAACTGGAGTGGCTGCAGCCTGTTGCAACAGCATGAGTGGGCAGCGGGTCTTCCCAAGTAGGGGTCAGCCATAAATAAAATTTTTCAGACCAGAACTGTGCAGACTTGTGTATTTTGAGGTTAACCAGCGCTTGCGCGGTGCTTCTCATTCCATCATCAAGTTTTTAAGAGTGCAGGGAAGAGCTATGCGTTGGCACCATCTAAGTTTGGGTTGTCTTCCCTGTACGACCTGTGGGCTCGTGCTTTTATCTGTATCCTGAGTCCGCAGTGGGAGAAGACTGCAGGAGACGTTCGCTCTGCCTTTCGAAGATGTTAGCTCTGCCCTTCTGCCTTTCACCCAGTGTCGCTTGGATGGGATTATCGGGGTGCTCGGCTGACTTCGTTGCCCTGAGCCTGTGGGGAGCTGGGGTCCCTTTGTGTGTCCTCTCCCCCTTCGGTTTTATTGACTTCCTCCTAAACAAAGGGGCATTTTCTCTTTTT
Source organism: Anarhynchus alexandrinus (assembly GCA_008711295.1). Taxonomy (NCBI): domain Eukaryota; kingdom Metazoa; phylum Chordata; class Aves; order Charadriiformes; family Charadriidae; genus Anarhynchus; species Anarhynchus alexandrinus. The sequence continues at coordinate 675,434 of VUYV01000114.1, forward strand.
CCTTCCTTCCCCCCCCAAATGTGATTCCGCCATCATTTTATCATGTGTGGAGGTGACTTCAGACTTAGGTGGTTTGAGTTTGTCTCTCTTTGCTGGCTTGACAGGTTGTATGGAGCCTACTCGTCCACACAAACACTTAAATTAAGTGCCTGAGGTTAGCCAGTGGGGAACATGCCTTGAACCCTCCACCACAGACTTCCATGTGCTAGGCCAGACATAATACGGGCCTCAGATTTTACAACCGTAAGTATTTTAATTACACAGATGCATGTTGCTAATGAAGGAATGTAATAAAATTTAATTTTACTATTATAGTATGTAGTACGGATTCAATTTTTAAGTTGAAATAGTCATGCGTAGGGTCAAATTCTTCAGAGAATCCCATATTTAAAGTCAGTTGATCCAGACAGTTTTTTTCATCAATGGAAAAAAATCTAAAATAAATACTTGTTTGAAACTGCCTGAAACAGAGTTTACTTCTGGTTTTCACAGCTTCTGGAATTACGTGAAACAGAAACAGCAAAGTTCAGTTTAATTGACCAGGCACAATGTGTTTGCGTGTTACTATTTTTAAAATCCAAGGCTTAACGTTAAAGTTAGAATTTGAATGAGATAAGTAGACAAATACAAATTTTTTATATACACGAAGCTTTTCACTTGCTATGATGCTGATGCTTAGATACCCTATTTAATGATGGTTAATACAGTGATACTGATTTTGTCCCTGCTGTGTTCATTATTAACCCCAGAAGGTAATGGAAATCTTATTAGGCTCAGTACTGGATGTTAATGCTGTGCCTGACTATGGTATGAAAAAAATGAAGAAAGAGCCTGCAAACATTTGTAAGTTAATTGCCTGACTTGGAAACCACTAATGTACATGAGTAACATTTACTCACACAGATTGTCTCAGTGAATTCAAAATCCCTCCGATGGGTGGTTGCAGAATAAGGCCATAAATCACACCTTTATGGAAAGCCTAAGAAATGTTAATGGGAAGGCACCCACGAGGTACTATGGAAACTTAATATGTTTTCATGGTCAGTATTTTAAAGGCATATATAATTAAATAAAGGTACTGGTCAATGTTTAAAAGTAAAGAAGAACCAGAAGTTGAGCTTAGCTTGCCTATATATATTAAAAGAAAATAATCTGGAGCAACCATCAGCTCACAGTAGTTATTCCTATTCTACGTGACAACCACAGCCACCACGTCCGTGTTCCTTCACACCTGATACACCAAACTCAGTGGCGGAGTTACACATGCCTCCACATAGGTTTTTAATTTCTTTTTGTGACTGGTCAGCGTTGTAGTAGCATCAGTGGTTGGGCAGGTGCTTGAACCACGGAGGAGGCTGACACCCTGCTTTCACACGGGAAGCGATGTCAGGACAGCGATGTTAGGGCCACAAAGATGATCAGGGGGCTGGAGCACCTCTCCCATGAGGACAGGCTGAGACAGTTGGGGTTGTTCAGCCTGGAGAAGAGAAGGCTCTGGGGAGACCTTATAGTGGCCTTCCAATACCTAAAGGGGCCTACAGGAAAGCTGGGGAAGGACTTTTTACAAGGGCATGTAGTGATAGGATGAGGGGGAATGGCTTCAAACTGGAAGAGGGTAGATTTAGATTAGATATTAGAGATGTTTTCACTCTGAGGGTGGTGAGGCACTGGAACAGGTTTCCCAGAGAAGCTGTGGGTGCCCCATCCCTGGAGGTGTTCAAAGCCAGGCTGGATGGGGCTTTGAGCAACCTGGTCTAGTGGGAGGTGTCCCTGCCCATGACAGGCGGGTTTGAACTTGATGATCTTTAAGGTCCCTTCCAACCCAAACCATTCTATGATTCTATGACAAACACTGATGGTGCCTGTCTTATGGCTAAGTGAAAATACTGTGATGGCCCACCGGGCTTTCAGCTGTGTCTCATGTACACGAACGTTGTAGCGATACCAAATGGAGGCAATGACAAGCTCATGGCCAAACACAATTGCTGTCTCAAGGAAGGTGACTTTTTCTTACCACCTGACTGCAGGTAAGCGGTTATCACTCCCCTTCTGGGCTAGTTTATTTGGGTGCCTGTAGCCAGGTGCAAAGATGCTCTGGAAGTGGGATATACACAGCTTGAAAGCATAAATCAATGATTTACTGATCAGCACACATGAAATGTAGCTAGGTTATAAGAAGGTGCTAGGGGGCTGCTGCTGATAAGATAGCTGGGGAGGCTTTGCTGTCCATGTTGGCTTCAGCTGAGAGGAGGGGGTTTGGTCTGTGACTTCCTGAAGCAGCTCCTTGGTGTTGCTGTTTTTTCACCAGTTCCTTCAGCACTCGTTACCTCATCTGATGAATCTTGCTGGCCTGGCTAGATTTCCTGGTATGTTTGACTTGTGTGTGAGGTTTTTTGGGGGTTATTTTATTGTTTATTTTTTTTAAGGTTGTGTATTTTTTCATGTTGGTTTTTTTTTTTTTTTTTNTTTTTTTCCTGGGCAGCTGGCTGGGAGGCGAGGGCACCCTGGGGACATGGGGGCTAGCAGCACCCCAGACAGGGTTGTAGTGAGACCCAGTGCAGTGGCAGTGCCCATCCCCACCAGCTTGCTGCTGGCCAGTGTCCTGCCCTGCCTGTGGGTGGCCTGGGCCTGATGTCAGGTGGAGGGTTACCAGCCCCTGTTAGATGCACAGGCTCTTTGAGCTCAGGCCCCATAACTGGCTCAGAGGTTGCTTGCTCTCAGCCAAAAATGGTCCTTACTGCTGGCCATGTGAGTTGAACAGAAGGTGGTGGAGGAGGAGAAAATGGGCCTTTCCAAGGGTGACCCCAGGGCTGACTTCAGATGCTCACTAAACCTGTGGAGCTATCATGCAAAAAAGTAAGTTTTGTTACATTGAGTCTTTAACGTAATTCTCCCTGTCCTGGCAATATCTCATGCAAGCTGAGGTGAGGTCCCTCTTTGGTGCAGGTCCCTTGTGGCCCTGCTCCAGCAGGGTGCTGGCACCACGGGGAGCCTGGTGGCCACAGGCAAGTCTTCAGTGGGTGCATGGCCACTGCAATAGGTCCTGCTCTCTGTGAGCATGAGGCTGTGGGGTGCAGGAGGGCAGGCCCTGTCTCTGCCATGGTTCTTGGGGAGCTCTTGCATTCAACAGGGTTCAGAGAGGTTGGAAACAAGTGACTGGATCCATATATTTTCTCTAGTTGATGGTTTGGATTGTTCCATGTATTTTTTGGGTTTGGCAGATGACTGAGCATCAGGAACTGTGGCAGAGTTGGCGTACAGATACTTGTGGTGGGTGATGAGGATTTTGGGCTGGACCAGCAGGAGCGTCAGGGTGAGCGTGCTGCCTGGAGAGGTCTATCTTGGGATCAGGAACCAGGCTGACAGTTTTGGAGGCAGACTTTCAGTCTGTGGACTTTGTTACAGGACTTCTCCAGGCACTGAGCAGCCAGAAAACCTTTTTAGCTGCCTCTCAAGGTGCCTGGGACTCCCAGACTATAATATCATGACTCTTCGGCTGGCTGGAAGTATACCCACAGTGGTTGGTCTATAGCCAGCAGTCTCTGGTGGCATTAGTGGCTGGCATAGCAGGGTCAGGGGCAGAGCTGAAACAGGGGTCTGGGGACAGGCTTGGGGGATATAAGTTACACTGCATTTTTATGACAAACTTAGATGATTAATTGGTTGTAACCGTTGGCTTTTTTTAATTACCTGGGCAACTATTTCTGTCAAGAAGCTTGAGTGTAGGTATTGAGTTTTGCTTGGAGTGAAGTCCTCATTTTACAAGGGCACTTTAAGTACATATATCAGCTTATTTTGAAAGCTGACATCCAAGCAGTTATGTTTTAGTTACCCATCTCTTTCTCTGGGTTTTTGCTGGAGCCTTGACAAGCAGAATAATGGGCCCAGATAGAGATACTCTGTTCAAAGCTTGTGGTCTTGTTTCTGTGTCTTCATCAAACTTTAGGTGTTTTTTCCAGACAAACTCAACAAGGTTCAGGACTTTAAGCTTGAGAACTTTGTTGGCAGGCTACAATGGAACTGGTGTAATGGAAAAAAAATGTATGTAGCATTAAATTAAATGCATGTTCTCTATGCCATCCAGATAATGAGTATATTGTTTAATTTCCTTGCAAAGAATCAACTTTCCTTATTCTATTTTAAATATTCCAAGTTATCTAAGCTCCATGCCTGTATTGGGGGGGGGTGGGTGGGTAACAAACAACCTTCAAAATGTGGGCCAAGGATGACTCCTTCAGTAGGATCTGTGTTTATAAAATGCTTATGGATGTGGGAAATTAGAAAGAGGTAAAACAACTGATGCCAAAGTAGAAACAGTAGAAAAGAATATTTTTGTGTGTGTATTTGCTTAGTGTTGGTGTCATTTATCATAGTGGGTAAGTCAGACAAAATATGCTAGGCAAATCATTATTACTGTGTTTTGTGGATTTGAAGGATGAGTCTATGGATGGAATAAGGGGGTGGGGTAATAGCCTAGAGTAGCAAACCACATCAGTGCTGGGGAGGAAGAACTCCTGAGTATTAGTAGTGTAAACACAGTAGCAATCCTTGCTTCTGTCTAGATTGTATTATCAGAAATAACACGTTGCTTTTCAAATTATCTTTGGGGTTTTTTGAACTTTCTTCTGGAAAAAAAAATAATAAAGAACTGAGATCAGCTCTGTGGCACTGTGTGACACTCATAGCTGGTTTAGGATAGAGGTGTGAAAGGCCGACAGTTCTGCATGCAGCAAAAATTATTAATGAGTTGTAAGGGCTAACCATTAGCATGCTGCTGCCAATGAGTGAGCTTAGGACAGTTTTGTTTTGAAGTTTAAAGCTGACCTGATTTGTCAGTCTTCTAACTCTTTCCAGCATAGTGCACTTCAATTCCCGAAGCGATATATTGAGATAATCTGTATTAATTTGCGGCATAGAGCTGCTTTTCTTGACAAAGCAAAGTTGCAGCCAGAAGGAGCAGCGTGTTTAGAGGAAAGAGGAGGTTGTGCTCTTTTCCTCTTTGAGGAAGAAATCTGTATGACTGTAAGACTCTGATAATTGCCTTTGGCTTGAAGATGGCTGTAGATGGGGGGAAAAGTAAGATAAAGGTCTGAGGGTTGACTGTCCCATCAAGGGCAAGTGCTTCAGCGTTGTGATTTAAAACTCGCACCTTCTGCTGCTCTCACAAAACTGAGGCAGGGCTTTAAAATGGACTGCATGTGTTTAGCCAGAAGTCAAGAAAATACTAATTTCCAACAAAGAAGGTGGACTATTTTGTGAGGGGTGTCATTTACACTGCATCGTTCGTGTTGGTGGAAGTTAATGGTGTAAGCTTCTGGTGCAACTGGTTTTGCTTTGCTTGGCGTTTTGCTTGTGATGATCAGCTCCTTGCTAGGGAGCAGAGAGTCTCAGACCTTGGCCTATAAAATGTTGAATTAGCCTTCAGAAAGGTGGTTGCTCGCAGATTGTTCTGCTTTCGAACAGTTAATGTATAACTGGGATGCTTACATTAATGGCTGTTATCTTGTCATGTCAAATGACTGAATTATTGACTGGGAATGTTACGTGCTCACACAGAAGGAAGCTTTGTGCAATGAAAACGCAGGCATTCTTTATGTCCTTTAAAGATATGATTGCACTAAAAAAAAAGTCTGTTACAAATAGAATATGGAGCAGTAACCCTTGCTCCTAAATGTAGGCAGTAATCTAATTTGAGCTGTAGAAACTGACTTCTTGAGCATTTGGTGAAACTTCTAATCCTTCTGGAGAAATAATTGTGTGTTAATTAAGAGCCAGAATTCCACGAGGCTTATTAGCTGTCTAGCTGGATCTGAGAAGCAGAAGGTTGAACAGAGTTTAACTAAAATTTAGAACTGTTAATTAGTCTCCTTTCTTCCTGGTCTCCTTTCTATTTTCTTGTTTTTGGTTTGCGTAGCACACTTTGAATGACCCGTGAGAAACTACTGGGCTTCTGACATGATAGCTCCCAATTGTAAATGCTGTACTTTACTAGCTGTGAAAGAATAAAGCTTTAAAAGAGCTTGGCTTCCCTTAGCTACAAGCTAGCTTGTTATGGAAGAAGTGACAGAAAGTGGAAAAAGCAGGCTGGCTAATCTTGTTAAATTGGCTGAATAATGTTGCATTCGAGTTTCGTGAACTCCATGCTGGAACGCACAGATGCTTTAATAAACTTTAGGTGACCTGTCTTCATTTGGCGCTTTTTACAGGGTTCAGAAAATGTTTGATGGGCGTCTGGAAACCTAAAGATGAAACAGTCTTCCTTATAGACCTCCATTTTGGTAGCTATGAATATGGGAATTTGTGAACGTGCAAAGGTTGTACTTCACTGATGCGTGCCTGGGGAAGGTCGGGGAGGGGAAGGTAGACCTTGAAACCCATTTGAGTATCTCTGAAACTGTGTTAAACAGCACACGTAGAGATGTGAATGGTTTCCTGAGTGTTTCACTTGGATACGTATTATGATGAAGTTTACTTTTTGGTGGGGAGGGGTGAGGGGGGATGCTAGCATGCAGTACCAAAATCCCTGGGATTCTGGTATGACGTGAGGCGAGCTGAGCGAAACAGCTGCTATTTCAGCTCAATAGCCCCTGTACCCCCCAGTGAAATCATTTTGAGCCTGCTGAGTAGGAACGCTTTAAAGGTCTATTGTAAAAGACACAAGAATTCTATTCATTAATTAGACTTGTCAGACTCTGCTTTGTATTTCCAACGATGAATACCACTTCATTCCAGGGGTGTAGTTAAGCCCTTAAGCTAATTTGACTTCCGGCTCCGGTCCTCTTATATTTAATGCCTCACCTTCAGATGTTTTGTTGTTCTAATCACCAAAATGTTTATATTTTCCTTTCAGTTTATAGTACGTCTCAAATAAGACATTTGCATTAATATAAATGCATTTGCCTAATACAGATGCACTGCAAAACAGATTATGCATCAGAATGACTAATCCTGGTAATTAACTGGTTTCACACCAATATGGTGTGCCTGTATTTTCGGTCACAAGTGTGACAGAGCTGAGGAGAGGGGCAAGTGGGAAAAGGAGAGTGCATTAAGTGTAGTGTAGATAGCCCTTGAATTGTAAATGGAAAAACTACTTGGATCTGTAAAAATGTCCTGATTGTGCAGATTAGAGTAGTTGTGTAATATGACTATCGTACTTCTGCAGTCCTATTGTTCCAAGCATTTGGGGGTGATGGATTTTTTTTCCTTCCATATTTTCAGTTAATTTTCCCACTCTTTTAAAATACTTACTTTTAACTAAGTGTAGCTTAAGTATAACTCTTAAAGCTAAATTTGAGGAGCACCTGAAACAATAGGGTACCTGATCATAATTGTGAGAGTCTAGGTAGGCATGAATAAGAATCCCAAAAGCTCTGTTACAGGGCGCACTTGTTGTGTGATTCTTTTAGCAGTGTTTGGATTATTCCAGTACTAAATCTTGGGTTGGTTTCTTGTTACAACACTAGCTTTTCTGTCAAGTATATTGCACGGCATTCTGACCTGACAGCCGCTTGGCAAGAGTTGCTTGCTTGGAACTATCCTAAATACCTCTCGTTTCATTTCAGAGTTAAAGGATTTTTTTTATAAAGGGTTGTTCTCAGCCACATGCAGATAAGGCACTAAACTGTGTGGTTTTGGACAACTAAATCCTCTTCACTTTGATAGGGGTAGAAAACTACCTTTTAAAATTACTAGTGGATTTATAATTCCAGTAGTCTTTTGGAGGCTGTGATTTGGGGAAAACACTATCTGGATTGGAAGAGGAAGATCTTGAGGTAGCTCGCCTAAGCCTGTTCGCTTGAGGAATATCTTTGCATGTATGCCCTGTTACTTACTCTGTAGGATCACTGTTTACTAACTTTCTTTTCTGATTTACCCTCTGCGACACTGATGCTGACCTCGCTGACACTTGTTGCCTCTTGATCTGTAGAGTCTCTCCGTGTTGTTGGAATGTCCTGGGTATAATTTGTTTCCATTTCCCAGTTAGACTCCTTTAAACAAAACATAACTGCAGGCAAAGGTTCTGCATTGTCCTCACTGCATCAGTTCAAGACAACACATATGTAGGGGCTGTGTAGACTGACAAAAGTAGTTTTAAGATTATAGAAGTGTCGAGAAATAAAGCTGCACTGAATTTTAATGTTTTGAAGAAATACCTTTGTAGTGGTACCAGTTGAGGTCTAAACTAGATCCTGCCAGTAAGTAGCTGGTTACTTTAAAAGATGACCACAAAAGATTATTTTGACACTGAAGGGGGGGAAATTCCTCTTTTTGAGAAATATACTAATAACATGAATACATGGTATTGCAGAATACCATTCAGAATACTTAATGACTTACCAGAACATAACAGAAAATATACCTGCCTACTAGCAGATACACAAATACAGACCGAAATTACATGGAGCCATATTGTAAAATCTCTGGGATAATCTGGAGAAAGACAAAGCAGATAAGTGTTCATTTGTTCTTCTGTTATTTTATAGTCCCCTGTGTCACTGAATAAGTGTGGCAACACTCCTTGGTGATAGCTGGTGGACTTAGTGGAGAGCTATAGAAAACCACGGACGTCTATGTAGATGGAGATGCTGTTTCTGTAACCAACTCTGTATCCCAGGTTCATCTGCCTTCAGTGGTCTGGAAGGAACTATATGAAAAGGACACTATAAAATCAGACTCTGTTTACTTCTCTAACTTACAGCGGGTGGAGGAACATGAGGCTGGCTCTCCATACTTGGCATATTCAGTTTTTCTACAATAGTTAATTAAAAGTGTGCCTTCAAAGAAGGTATTAACACAAGACTCTAGACCCACTGTGAGTGTCCTATTCAAAACCATGCCAAAGACACTGTGACCTTATTTTTCTAGTCTTGGTGTGTTATTAATTTGCTTGGGGTTGTACCCTGTAATTCTCTGTGCTGAAGCAAGCTGAATTTCTGAACCTTTCCTGGCAAATCGAAGGTGCCCTTTTATGATGTGAGGTAAGGACTGAATCTGTCTGCTTTTCAGGCAGAAAAGAGGAATACTTGAAGTTTCATGAGGTAGCTTTTAAGTTTGGATTGCAGTAGTACCCGAATAAGAAACCCATACGCATCTGAAGTGATGGCATCAGCTTTCTCAGGGTGGGACAACAACGGTGGGCCCCTCTCTGTCATCCAGGGAGTATTTTAGAGGTGAAATCTCTGTGCCAAAAGAGGGAGATTAGCGCATGGAAGGACACCTTTGTGTATAGCTCTGTGGGGTATAATCCAAACTGGGGATCCTCCTTCTGGAAAGAAAGCAGACAAATCATTACAGGTTTGGTATTCAGAATAGGTGAACCCATGTGACCTAACCCTTTTTTAACTCTTGCAAGCTGAAGTCAAATGAACTATAAAACTGGAAATCCTGTTAAGCTGTTTGCTTTCGAATGGTTAAATGGCTCAAAGGATTTAGGAAAATCAGAAATTTGCAAAGTATAAGTCAGTAGTGTCTTATACTATAGTTGAAAAATGCTGTATCTCCATCCCAGTTTAGATCAGATTTGACAGATACGTTTAGCCTTTGTGCCTTAATGCTACTGCATATGTATGTGTATATAATATTCAAAGTATGTATTCAATGGAAATTGAATTTCAGTTAATATCTGCATTAAAATCAGGGATTCATGAGTGATAAATTGTTCACCTTTCTTTCCTGACCTAGGAGATGAACAGAAGAAAGCCAGTGATGATATGTTGTCAAGGTAAAATGACATTGTTTAGAAAAGGGGAATATTTGGAGTTCCTGTTTCAATGAATAACATTGCTGGAATGTTCACCCCATCAGGCAGCTCTGGAAACAAGCTTTCAGAAGGTCACCAGCTCGAGCTTGTAACCTTGCTGCCATTTGTCTGGTAGGATCTCTCTTCATCGTAAACCTGAATGCATTTATTAGGATTGCAATGAAGAGAGAGTCTGAAGAGAATATTAAAATAGTCGCTATTGTGCCAGGAAGAAAATGTTTGTTTCTGTGAGTAGCGGAGCCCACAGAGCTGTTGAAATAAAAGGTCATTTTCAGACTGTGGAACTAAATAGGATATTCTTGTGAAAGAAAAGAGGGGAGATGGGACCGGGAGAAAAACGAGCATTATTTCTGTTACTCCCACAAAGAATCAAACCAAAATGTTTACATGCTCACTCTTTAAAATGTTTATTTTAATTTTTTAAAACCTGTAATGACTAAATACACTGTTCAAATGATTCTTCAGACACACAAGTTGTCGTTTTGTGGTTGGTTTTTTTTCAGATGCAGTGAGGTTGGAGAAAGGCAGGATAAATGTAAATACTCTTGTTTTATCTATCAAGTTGTTATGGAGTTCACTAAGGCTATTTTTGACTGTGAGGGACTCTTTGAATTGGGGAAGATAAGACACCCCACTTGCTCTCTGTTTTAGGACTGGAACTTAAAATTGCAGTGGAGAGAGCAGGTATAACCGTTGTGCCCAATTTACTTTAATAGGAGTCTGAAGTTGCAGAAGTCTGGTCATATGCTGTCAGTGGCAGGAAAAGTCTCAAAGACGTTCTTTTGGAAAATATTAAGTTGCCAAGGAGGAAGTAAAGGTTGTGTTCTCCTCTTTATTTACTTATCCGCTCATATCTATTTATATATATTTCTGAGAGTGCAGGAAAGCAGCTCTCCGGCTAAGAATTGTGGATTATAAATTGAAAGCTTTAAAGGAGGGAAAACAAATGAGTGCCCTCCTTTATCCCCATATAGAGGTGTGATGGTGTATTGTCTGATGGAAGCAACCATGGTTTTAAAGAGAACATCTCACACATGTTTATTCTCCCAGAAAAACCTTTGAGACCTAATTTCAGATGATGTGTTTTTATGCAGTGAGCAAGGGAGGAAACCTGCCAGGAAACTAAACCAAAATAAACTTTTTTTGAATGCGCATTAAACTGGATCCCAGTTTAAAGTTCAACAAAAAGAGAATGGCCAAATGCAGTTTTTGTATATACCACTCTCTTTTCTTCAGACAACAACAATTTGGGCCCATTAGACAAATTTTCTGTTCTTAAGCATGTCCCCTCCCCGCCCCCAAGGTGTTAAGATAGTGAAATTTGGCAGTTAGGCACTCAGATCTTCCTCTGGGAAATTTAGCGCTACACAGCGTTAGGGGGTATGTTGACATCTGCTGCTGTAGGTACAGGCAAAGTCAAAAGAACTTGACAAACATCAACAATTAGACTATTGGTTTTATTGCATTAATAAAACCTGCAGGAAAAAAAAATCAGTGAAGTAGAGACACACGCTAGCTGAATCACTGCACTTCATTTCTTCATCTGCAGGTGAAGAACTTGCCATTGTTTATATAAATTTCCTAGACTTAGTCCCGCTAGGTGTATTGGTACTCTTAAAAGTGGTGTACCAAGGACCTTGTCATCTTGAAACACTTTACCTTTGTGCTCGAGTTGGGTTTTATATCAGTAAATGTGATTGCAACGCGAGCCTTGCCTCTCGCCCAAAGCATGAACGATACTGGGAAGGGTGGGCTCTGAAGGGGCTTCCGCCGCTTCCATGGATACGGGTCATGCAGAATTCGGCAGTCTCACCCACGCTCTGTGGAGGATCATCAGCAAGCTTCAGTTTTTTTTTCTTTGAAATGTAAATGATCAGCGTCTCAACCACTTGAATACTAAACCCAGCAGATCAGAGCGAGCGTAATGCTGGATTCTCTTTAACTAACCTGTCTTCTGAAGACCACAGTTTTGTTTTATTTTTCTACCATATACTACTCCTTTTTTTTTCTGCTGTATCTTGATTTATCCTTTCTAAACTTGCGTCGGTGAAACCTGACAGCCCTGAAAAAGCTTTTATTTGTTAGCAGGTTTTTGTGGGCACATTATACATAAAGGTCACTCAAACACAGATTTGCTGTTCTGCATTTGAGCTCGATGTTGTGTTGGTTCCAGATTTTTATGTAAATGGTGTTAGGATAGTATATTTATTACCAGTGAAAAGACAGCGCAATCAATTTAAAAAAGCAAATGGTGCTGCACTAGATCACACACTTTCCTGGCTAAAAATAGCAAGTCAAATGCTGGGAGTTGCTGAATGCTTTCAATCCTCAACTCTAAGGTAGAATTTAGAATTAGGAGTATTTCCTAATATTAGGTCCTTGATTTAACAAACTTTTTAAGTGTGTCTTGCTGGGCTGAAGTCTATTCTATGGTAAAACAGGTAAATGGCAACCCTCTATGGAAGTATTGGCTGAGTAGTTCTGAAATTTGCAATGTATTTTAGAAAACAATTGTAAGGTGAGATCACAGGAGCTCTTTTCCCTTTTTTTTTCCCCCCAGAACTGTGTTTGTAACACTTGCTGAGAGAAATGGGATCTGTAGGTCCCTAATAGCCTCTAAACTCTAATCTTTTGGTATGTAAGAGAACCAGCGGGCTAATCTAAAGACATTCTAGAACAAACAGTGCTTTTTTCCTTTGTATTAGCAGCAACCTTTACGGAGCTTGCATACATATTTTCTCTTAAAGGTTATTGTGCTAATTTAATTTTTAGATTATTTTCCTCATACTATAAACATAATAATCTCATTTGTTTTCTTTATTTCAAAAAATACTGAAATACTAGCCACAGTATAAAAAGTGGACAATATATTGTTTCCATCAGCTTCATCCTGTGTGCTATGTCAAATGGTAATGACAATGGATTTTAAGTTATCCATGGCAGCTTTTCTTGGCTGTGTACTACTGGTAGGAAAAGACAGGGGAAGCAGGCCTGGTATTGCCTTGGAAGTAAAAGAACTGTAGGTGCTTGGGAGAAAGAGAGATTGCTTAGACTGGTCTTTTTTTTCCTTAAATTAAGGCTATTTTCCTTTTTTTTTCGGGCCTTCCTTTTTAAAATGGGCTGTGTTATCAGTAACGGGAATCTTAATTGAGTATTCTTTTTTTCTGCCTGGATAATTTTTAGCAAGCCATAATATTGGCTATACTGTTCTGGAGGCTGTTCTGACCTGAAGTCTTAAGTAAAATAACTTCTTACATACGGCAAAATATCTTTCATATGTACCATAGCTGTCCTTGGATTTCTATATACCTTACAACTCTTGCTAGTGTAACATTTTTCTTTCCTTCTGTCATTTTCATGGGGTTCTGTGAAGTTAACAGCCTATGAACTGTGATATTTTTTTTTTTAAGTCTATGAAAGCAAACTCATGAAATGACTGCACAGGCGTTTCTTGTTTGGCCTCTGCCCTGGGTCGCTTGCCTGCCACTTGCTCCAGCACAGCTTTTTTGGAGTTGGCCCTTAACTTATCCCCCTGTATTGTGGGGTGACTGGATACTCCATTCTGCAAGGTTAGGGGTCTACACCTCTGCAGTTACCAAAGAACAGCTAGCGAAGATAGAAGTTATTCCCTGATGCTACCTCCCATGTTCCCTTCAGCCTGGGGGTCTTCCAAGAATTAAACAAGACATTGAACCTTCAGAATTAACTTTTCTTTTTTTCTTTGAAGATTAGTAACTTTTGGATTACAACTGTTTGAAATTCTGGATTTTCCCAGCCATAATCAAAAGAAACACTTCTGGATCTAATGAAAGGATTGCTCACTCTTCTACTGATTTTGGTGGAGTACAGACATGCTCTCTCCTCCCTTTTCTGTTCTTAATATTCAGCAACGCCTTTTCAGGAAACTCATCCCGTGTCTCTTGCTCATCCTCTGTTCACATATTAGTCTGAAACTTGCTTAACAATTCTAAGAGAAAACAATGAAGGAAAGCAAATCATGGCATTATGGTGTCTGAACTGTGGTGGCAAACGCAAATCCTCAAGAATATTTGCATGCAGAAGACTTAGTCCCGTTTCCATCTGATGTTAGTGTTTTTCCTTTTTCTAAATTTGACAGTGTGTTTCTTCTGAGAAAAACAGAACTGGTGTGAAGACTGGGTATTTATTTGGCAAAATAAGTTTGGAATGAGAATCTTATTTAAAATAACAGCAAGCATTACAATAGCAAAATTGGGATGTGGAACTCTGATGGTGCCAGTTAAACAAAAGATGGTTTTCCTTAGTTGTTTGTTTGTTGTTTTTTTTTTTAAACCAACAGCACAATGATGTCTCCTATTGATTTGTAGTCTGGTGCCAGACATTATTACTGCTAAAATATAGTCCATGTAAAAATCAATGCATGCATACTATAGTACATTAATTACTGTATGTTTTTTGTTTCCCAACTAGGTACTTACTGATTCCATATTAGGTCTTCAAATGATAAAAATCTCATGAGCCTTCCCTCTATAATCCGTTATACAATATTACTGTAGATGTAGAACTGATTTGCTGAAAAACTTCAAACTTTATGGCAATTTATGTTATAATAGTTGCTTCCCAGTTTTTGAAATTATTCAGCTTCTTCAAAGACTGTAAAATGTATCCTAAAAACAATCACTACAGGATTAGATGAGTAAGTGGAACATGCGTGTACCTGAAGTGAGGAGCTACTAAAAACTTTCATTAAAAAATTACATTTCTTTGTATATTAAACTGTACGTGTCCTTTGCTTTCTCTTGATCTGTACTCTGTTATTAACACCATCAGAAAGGAGTAGACGGATATACAATTTAACACTTTTGTTTTTAAGTGAATGGCCTTCTATTACAGAGTTCTCTTTGGAGAAATCATCTTGCATTAAGGCTTGTTTTTGTACATAAATGTGTAGTAGTTTTGAAGCACTTAATACTACTTCAGATGAGCATAAAAAGCAGCTCATGAATGTACACAAACAAACTGAAAACATGTATTACAGAAACAAAATCCCTTGCTATCCTGTAAATAGCTGCCCTCTCAAGAACTAAGAAAATGGATTGCTTAGGATTACAGCTGGAGTTAAAACAACTAATCAAAACACATTTCCCTTTTTCTAAAATAGATGTAGATGAAGGTGATTTTGACTTGGAAATAATTGCAATTTAAAAACACTCTACTGCACAGCCCCTAAACCTGATGTGTTTTACCTTGTTGAGCACTTCTTTTTTTTCTCCTGACTTGAGTGCTTTGAAGCTCAACTTCTACATCTTAAACTTGTTTTGCCTAAGTATTTGAGCGTCTAGCTCCCTCACATCTTACTGTGATATGGAAACAGTTTGAATGGTGCAGTAAGCAGTTCATAGTGTTCTTTGCATGGACTGATGTAGTTACTATTCATGAAGCAGATATAGAAAACCTTCTGTGAAACTTTACTAAAGGAGGAGGATACTTACAATGTTATGTTTTATGTAACATAATGTTACACAGAGTGTCTATAAGAATTAGAAAATGTGGATTTTTGCTTAAGGAGTCTCACAGCTGTTTTCCATTATCTAAATATGCAACCTGTCTGATGTGCTCAGTTTAATGTGGTGAAGACACTCAGTATCAACACTTCACATTGTCTGAATATTTCTATTGCTGAGCTATTGCCATACCCATTACGTTTTATCTTTCTGATCCAGCTAATATACCAGTTGAGGGTATACTTGTACTGGATTTTGCTTTTGTCTTCCACTACTTAATGGCCTAATGTTAACAGAAGTATGTTGTTTTGGGTTTTTTTGAGTCCAGTCAGTTTAAAGGTATGCACTGGAAAGATGAGGGTTTGAGTCCCTTGGTCAAAGAACAACGTTACGTGTGACAGAAGAAAACTTTTGATTGGAGTTAAACATGGAAATTGTATACTTCCAATTATCTGTCCTCTGTTAATTCTATAGTCTTGTTCTGGAGAGGATTGAAGCATTTCTTCACCCCCTGCTCAGGTGTCTGGGTGTCCTTCATGGGAGAGGCAAAGTCTCAGAAATAATCCTATTGCATTTCCAGTTGGGTGTCTCTGAATAGTTACCCAATTGGTGGGGCTTGTTAAGTTTATTTCTCTTTTATCATTCCTCTTTAGGTGCCCGCTGTATTGTATATCTAATAAATACATAATGTCTATATACAGAGTCTATGTTGATAACAAGACAAAAACATCTATGTTTTTTTGTCTCTAGGGTAACAATACAAGACAAATAGAAGTAGTGTAGTTGGTGTCAGATTCACTTAATTTTTTTCTTTTACTAATAGTGTTCTGTTTTTTGCTACTAACTAAAATTCCTTACACTTTAAAGATCAGCAAGTTATTAATAAGTATTTAGCAGGTTATATTGTTTGGGGTGTTTTGTACTAAGTTTAGAAAGAAGAGAGATGCAGTTTCTAATTAGGAAGACTGATCTAGAATGACACTGACCAAGACCTGGGTATTCTGTGTGTGATTCATCAACACATTTTAGTGCAAGCCTAAGAGAAAGGAAGCCTAGAAACAGAGTAATGTGATAATGGGCTCTGCCCTTAATTTAAAAGCACTATTAACTGGAAAGCGTGCCCAAACTTGCTAAGATAGGTGCACATTTTACCATGAATATTCATTATAGATACTGCCTTAATTCAGGCAAAGCCTAATTTGGAGGTACAGCATTCTAGAGAAACAGCTCTGAGGGTATAGGCCGGGGAGTTATTGGAGGCGAGATAGATAGAAAGACTGAATACTGCTCACCTTAGAGGTTCTGGAGGAAGATTCAACACAAGCATTATCTGGCCTTTCTGTGTAAAACCTACGCTGCCCTGTAGCAGAATTCTAAATGTATCTCCAAGCAGCTCCCACTACTCTGTATGTGATACCTACAGCATAAGCATTGCATCTCTCAACGTGCCTGGGAGAGAAGAAAAGGATAAGATAGCACGGCTTGGCATCCTCTTCTCTTGTGTCAAGAGGAGATGGTATGTCATTTAAAGAGATCTTGAGCACTACAAATGCTAATCTGAACTAATTCCCTGGTGGAAAGGTCAACCAGGTCCCATACGCCAAAATAAATCTTGCAAATGTATAAAATGGAAATCCTATATTAATGCTTCTACAAATGGTATGACTATTTC
Organism: Anarhynchus alexandrinus; assembly: GCA_008711295.1. Lineage (NCBI taxonomy): Eukaryota > Metazoa > Chordata > Aves > Charadriiformes > Charadriidae > Anarhynchus > Anarhynchus alexandrinus. The sequence goes on from VUYV01000114.1 coordinate 692,352, forward strand.
CAGTAATGTGCAATATGACACCAACATTGACAAAACCTTTCATACTACTGAAATCTGTTTAAGTTTTTTTTTTTTCTAGATATACTTGCACTTCTGTATACATTCTCTCAAAGTCAGTGGCATGCTCGGTAATGCATTTGGCGCAAGCAACTTGTTAGTATCTTCCAACAAAAAAAGTTGTCCTTCAAAACAGATCTTAATGCTCAGAACTGATTTCATGGCTGGGTGATGACCAATTATGTCCCTAAATTAGATGTGTAACTAATGTGTTGTCGTATACTGTAGAAGCAGCAAATATTTTCAGGAGTAAAATTCAAATTACTTTCCCTGTATTTTGGTCCTTCAGAGCTATAAAGTGATCAGAATTAATTAGCACTGATCATGTTCCATGGAAGGCTCTGTGGGCTTAAAACCTTTCTGTCCCTACTTGCCCACCAAGGAAGCATCTCATGAACAGTTTTCTTCACACAAGGCCTTGTGTTTGGTCTTGGCAAAAAGGACAGGATCTTTGTTCCCTCTTCATAAAACTAGTCTGTCGTTAAGTCATGCAAGGAAGGAACTTGTATTCTGAAAATATCTTTTGAAAACCAAAAAATAAATCAAAAGATGACCAGGAATTAGTCAAAGATGTGACACTAGTTCTTGTTAGGCATGTAATGAGATGAAACTGCTCTATGAAAAGTGGCAAAGAGTGGAAGAGACTTTAAAGCACAAGATCTTAAAAAATTCACAATTTCTGTATTATTTTTTAATTCACAGCTGATACATCAAGTATATTTCCAAACAAAGATGACTGAAGACTTGCTTGAAATTTAAAAAGAACACTTTTTCAGATAACATGCCTTGAAAGGCTGAGGTTTTTTTTAAAAAATAACAGATATTGCAAAACCAGTTTAAGAAGGGTTTGCAGGCGAAATAATTTTCTATCCTCCACATAATGGGAGAAACATGGGAGGAGTTGTGATCATCTGAATCGTGATTTCTCTGCAGTGCAGTTGCGTGTCCTGGTGACAAGATCACAGATCCAGAATATAAAATTATAGATTAGTTATGCATATTTGAAAAGTGTTTAAAAGACTTGCTAAGCTCTAAATTGTGGTGGAGTTGTTTCAATAGTCATTCAGAATTAATGTACTGAGCTTATTAAAGCTAACGTTGACACGGGGGCCAGGATGACAGAGCGCAGATATCTGCAAATATGACAATATAAGGCATGTTCATTTGGAAGGCTTCTACTTTTGACAGTGGATTTAGAGTTCGAATCTACATTTTCCAGTGGTTTGCCATGGATGTGTTTGTTCATCTGTATTTCAAATAAATTTAGCCGCTAAATAAAGATGATTTCACCCTAGGAGTAAAACTGCAATTCTTCTTCTATCAATGGCAGATAGCAATCTCCTCTTTTGCAGAGGAGGATGACTTTGAAGACATTTTTAGTGTCTGATTAGAACATAGTTTTGTGAATGGTATTAATCCCCCCAAAGGGAGGGGACTGTTCAATATTTGTCTTTTGAATCTGTGAAGACTCTTTCTGAGTTTTGAGTGATGGCTCACAGCGATTGCATTAAACCGAATAAAATTACATCCTCAGTATTGTGACTATCTCCTCCCTCTGCCTTTCACTGACTGTACAAGTTTCAATTAAGCTGGGGTCTGTCAGAATATTTTGTAAGCTCCCATTTAAGGAAGAGCCGATATTGCTGTTGTGAACTGGGCTATTACTTGTTGGTGAGCAAGGAAAATGTTAACCTGTGAAGAGAATTGTTTTGAATGTGTATGATTTAAGTAAAACAGTCATTGCCAAGCCATACTACAGACATTCACAACTGTTTAATTCTTATTATCTCTGCTTTCTAATTCACCTTCTTCTCTTTTAAATTGCAGTTCAAATGTTTGGAGATTTGAACGTATAATTAGATTTCACTCACAAAAGAAAAAGTGCATTATTCTTCTCGTCTGTAGGTTCTCTGTGGGACTGTATTGTAAATTCCATAATGGACTATAAAACAGGCCATTACATAATTGTACATATAATTTAGTCTAAAATCCGTAGGCTGTCAGACAATGCCAACATGCCCACAGCCTCTGCTAGCAAGATCGGGCTGAGCTCTGGAATGACTGCGTAGACCCTGTAGTCACACCTGAGATAGCACTGAAGGGGTGTAGACAATGGCTACAAGGGGGAAAAAAATAAATTGGAAAAAGGGTTTGACAAACCAATGCGTAGGCTTTTGTGGTACCTTCCTTGTTAAACTTTTTCCGAGTTAAAAATTATCCACTTATTTTACTCCCAATCTTTTCCTCCCATGTGATCTTTTTACCTTCCCCTCTGACAACACTTCTTTGATATCGCTTGATCAACAGACTTCTGGAAACGTTCATTTTGTTGTCGTGGTCTGTTTTGTCTACTGCATTAATGACTTCGCTATTAATGAAATGGGGGGGAGGGGGGCTCTTGCAGGAATGCTGGTTATTCCAATAGGTATCTGCACATATTGAAATAATAAAACATCTGGGTAGTTTCATTTTTAACTGGCATTTCAGAGTTGATTGATGTTTATACTCTGTTACTCGCTTGGAAGATGAAAGAGAAATCTTTATTTCTAATGGGTTAGATCTTTTTGTGGTTAATTAAAACAGAATAATTGAGTGCAGTTGATATGAAATGGTTCAGTTTAGTTAGTGATCTGAACAGCAAATTCAGGGGTTTGTCGCCTGATGAAGTTGTAAGAAAACAGCAAACAAACAAAAATTGCCAGGTCAAAAAGCATGTGAAAATAGAGGTGTACAAACACTGAAGTACCAGCTGTAAGCAAGTACTTCTGAATCCTCAGAGGAGCACATTATAGAATCTCTCGTGTTTTATGTGTGCTGGGGCGAGGATTATTTCCACTTCTTGTGTCTGTTTACAAGATTTTATACTATTTCCCTATGTTTTTCTGTTTGTTTATTGTTTTTTTTTTTTTCCCCTTCTGTTCTCCCCATGGCTAACGTGTTTATCTCTCACTGCGTTGGCAAATAACCGCTCAGCAGGCAAATGCCTAATGCAAGAACATGGCAGAAGTTCAGGCCGATGACTCAGGACTCCCCAGGAAAGCATTTTCTCTGCTGTCACCGCTCAGTGACAATTGATAGGCTGCTTCAGAGAGGAATTGCGCTTTCCTGTATCGTTGCCGGACGATGGAGGGTTCAGTTTCAGTGGGTTTCTGTTGCTATGTGAGAATGATGGTCTGTAACTCTTAGAGTAATAAGAAAATAAGGATTTCCTCAGTAATTCTCTTGCTACATAGGGTAGACGCTGCGTAGTTCTCATTTCACATTTTGAAAGATGAACCCTCCAGGGTTCATGGAAATCTAAAATAACAACAAGCTGCAGATTGAGAGCATGTGTGGGATGTATAGTTTTTTGACCTCCTCATTGCACTCTTTTTGATTGAGGACAGATAAGATTAAGTGACCTGTGAGGGACAGAGCAGTAAACATTGTTTACACCTCCCGCTGAGGCTGAAGGACGCCAGTTTGATTGCTTCAGAAGAAGAGAGTGGAGGAGAGAGATTTTCCCAGGTTGGGGTGAAGTCATTCAGGGTCTTGCATCCACATTTCATTACAGCAATGCCACTGGAACTTAAAGGGGGATAATGGAGGAGTAAATTAGCCTGTATTTATATTGCATTTATGTATTTAACATAGTAATACATGCCTAAAAAGATCACTGTCCTCTTATGGAGTATGTCTTGCTATGAATAATTAGTGTTATCAATGACAGAATTTTGTTATTAATACAAGCTTGTTGCGTTTGGTCATTGAGACATGAAATATTTCCAAACTCGTGCTATCTTTGGATTTATCCCTGTTCTTGAACTGCGTGCTTTTCCCAGTGGCGCCTGAGGCTTGCTGGGTTAAATGATGTCTGAGGAAGGCTTTAGCGTTCGCTGCTTGACTGCTTTATGCGGAATTAAACGTGCTTAATGATACAGTATTATGGGTAGTGATGAACAAAATATAACTGCAGCATACAACACTGATTAAATTACTGTGTTTTTCTTAAGCTAAACTTCTACATCAAGATTTATAAGTTGATTAATGTTAGTCATGCGCGAAAGCCTGTCTGAATTAGATTCTCAAAGCTGCTATAGGTTACACTTAGAGAATTCTGATACATAAGTAATCTAGGGTATGATGTTTGAGGTCTTCTTCAGTAGGATGTGATGCAAGTACATGAATATGGAAGAGGTTTGAATTCCACTTCTCCCCCCCGCCCCTAAAACATTTAGAAAGGGTGCAAATATTGCCATTGTCAAAGTTATGTGTGTGCTATAAAATGTGTACTATTGATGCTCTTAAAGACAAGTGTGGCTGGTTTATAGAGTTCAGGAGTTGTACCAAGGATATTAAGATCATTCAGGTGTTGTATGTTCATGACCTTAATAAACACATGACAGCTTTTATTATCTGAGGTTTCAAACCCCAGTGTGTAGAAGGAGGGATGGTGCTAAGTGAGGCAGAAAGGGGAAGTGGGTGAGCTATTGCTTGTTTGGTTTGCTTATTTGTTACAACACTACTCAAGCATAACTTTCTTCATGACCTTTTAAATTATTTGGTACTTGATGATGTACTTCATTTGAGAGTGTGTCTTTAGCCTTGAGATTTAAAGTGGTCGTTGCAAAAGAATATTGATGTGCAGGCAGTTAATAGGTTTTGATTCCATTGAAACGCTGTGGGGAAGCTTAGTCATTTGTTTTTTGACACTGACTGCATTGTGACAGTCAAGTTTTACTGGATAAACCAAAATAATTTTTTTAAAGCAGCTGAAACTTGTAATTTGTTGACTTCTATCTTCTTTTTTGTGTTAGTCCTACTGAACAACAGGTTTTAATTCTGCTAATGCACAGCCCTACTGTGTTTTGTTTTGTGAATCAGTTTCTTGGAATCTATAGAAAAACCTATTTAATGACTAAGAATTTTTTTCTGCTCATGAATCTTCTGTGGATTGATTCCTTCTAGACTGTCGTACTGCACAGTTAAGGATGGCAAACTGAGACATATGTGCAAACAAAAAAAAATTTTATTTTAATTGATAACGGTGTGGTCAGGCCAAAGGTTACAAAATAAAGCTTCATCTTGATTGATAATGATGTGTTCAGGCTAAAGGACATTAATCAGAACACCTACTACATGGTATAGAAGCTATAGCTACTATTCATTACAATTATCATTTACTAAATCAATAATTCAAAGCTAAATTGATAAATAATTATTTTCTAGAGATTGATGTTACTTACCGAAGTTGACAACTGTGGGTCACTCTTTTGCTCAGCCTCCGAGAGGTAACCTTGAGGGGTGTCCCCTCTCAAGGGAGGAATCCCAAACACACCTATGGAGGGGATTGTACTAGAATCCCTCCCAATCTAAGATGGGACTAAGCTTTTATAGTATAACTGGCAGTCAATCACTTTATCTGTTGCTATGCCAAACCTTCTAGCTCAGCAAGATCTGTTGCTAAAACAAACTTTATAGCTCGGCAAGACCTGTGTGTTTTTATAGAATATGGAATAGGACATCTCAAGTTGGAAGGGACCCATAAGGATCATTGAGTCCAAATCCCTGCTTCTGGCAGGACTACCTAAAACTAAGCCATATGACTAAGAGCGTCATCCAGATGATCGTTGAACTCTGACAGGGTTGGTGCCATGACCTGGTGAGTCTGTTCCAGCGACCGACCATGTTCTCAGTGAAGAACCTTTCCCTAATGTCCAATTCCCCTGATGCAGCTTCATTCCATTTGCTCGTGTCCTGTCACTGGAGAGAGATCAGCACCTCCCCCTCTCCTGCCCCCTGTGAGGAAGCTGTAGACTGTGATGAGGGCACCCCTCAGCCTTCTCTTCTCCAAGCTGAGCAAGCCAAGAGACCTCAGCTGCTCCTTGTAAGTCTTGGCCCTGAGGCCTTTCACCATCTTGGTCACTCTCCTCTGGAAACACTCCAATAAACATAGATGAAAAACTAAGTGGTCTTTCAAGTTGCTACAGGGACTAAAAATAAGTGGTGTTTCATTCTTTTGTTCCTCCTGAAAACATCTGGTTTCACATCGTACCCGGTGACATCTATTTTGGGGCTGCTGTGTCAGGCTAATCCTCGGTGTTCTTCAACACGAAGGACAGTATGACCTCCCCATGTCTGGTATCTTCCCACCAGAAAGCGTACAAGTAGGGCAAAGTTCAAGATGATGCTAGGCAGAGCGTCCTGCTACAGCCTCACTTCAAATTTTCATTGAATATACCTACAAAATTCTTGATTATATCTTGTATGCAATTTATTTCAGACGTTCCCAATATTAACAGAGGTACAGATAGTTGTGACCTGGCTAACTCAAGGAAAGGAATGGATATGTGATCATTTATCTTTCAAAATACTCGTCCATTCTTCTCTTAAAGCTTACACTAATAATTTCCTCTTTCAGGAACGATAAAGTATTCTTTCTGTATAGCTTTTGTTTCTTCCTAAGAAAAGCTTTTCAGTTGTAAAGCTTATAGAATTCCCATTGCTATTTAACTGATACAATGAGTATAGTTTCTCCTCAGTTTTAATGTCATTTCTGCGATAAGCTATGCATATGCATTCCTGTTTAATGGCTGCTTTTTTTTCCGAAGACTCACATGAAAAAGATCTCGAGTGGAAAATCTGTTTGCCAAGTTCCAGTTGAGATCAAAATTTCACTGGAGTTGTGACCCCCTAAATACAGACATCTATTAGGAAAATGCCGAAAACCATATTGCAAATATAATTCCCTAGTAAAATGTTGGGAATATCCTACGTGCTGCTGCATGTTCTTGTTGTCATTTGTACAAATGCAGTATACAAGAGGGAGAAGAAATCTGTCACTGTAAGACATTACTTCCAAGAAACTGCAATAACTAACCCTTTTCAACATTTGTTTCTGGGAAGAAATGAAAGTTGCAGTTTATTCAGCTCCACTGTGCTGGCGATTGAAACACACATTACAAATAAATCTCATTCAACTCTGAGGTCCTTAATTTTGACGTTACAGTTTTAGAACATCACAGGGAGGACAGCACAGGGCTCATTTTAATTGGGTTGTGTTGGAAAAGGCTGCCACGAGACACTCTGGACCAGATTCTCCAACAGCCTTAAACATGCCATACTCCTTCTCACAGAGTGGGTGGGAAACGCTATCACTTCTGACATGATTGCGTTTTACACTTGGTTTACACATGTGCAGATGTTGACACAAGGTTCAGAGCAAAATGAAGGGTGACTCCTTACAAAGTAATATAAAGAGATATAAGGTATTCAGCATGCGTCAGGTCAATGTACAGAGCTGTGAGTATAGGATAGATAATTCCTTTTGTTGAGTATAAATTCTAATGGTTTCTTTGAATAAATCACTGATTATGGGGTTCTGCTAACATAACAAGGCACACCACTTTTTTTAGTATGAGCTTAGCGTGTATGAGAAAAAATGTAACACCCATGACAACTGATTTTTGTTGCTGTTTGCTTTGAGGCAGAACACAAGAAATCTTGATTCACACTGGTTCTCCACTGTAAATCAGATTAATCTTGCTCCAAACATTTTCTCTTTTAATGTGCCTTTCCTGAAGTCATCTGACTTCTGCTGTTTTAAAGTCACTGCGAGGGTGATCTGCCTTGTATCTTGGTCTCTCAGTTTTTCCTCATGATAGAAACTTTTTTTTTTTTAAAAAGTCTTAGTGCTGGTCTTATTTCCAGTGTAGGGACAGCATCTATCGTGAACATACCTATCATAAAAGGTGAACTGGGTAATTATGTGTTCAATTCCAGCATCGAGCCAATAAACCAGTATTACCTGGGCTATACCACGTATTAAATAACATGCATGACTCTCTTTCTGAGAGCACAGCAAAAATTATGTAGTTCTGGTTGGTGTCTTTTGTTCTTCAGTATGGCTTTTCTAATATCTATGGATAACTGTCTGTGACACATGGCATCTAATATTGTACAGACTTCAATGGGATTATTTCATGAGGCTGATGTTTGCAGGCTTTTGTGGGACCCAGTTTTGGACAAGCTGTCCCCTACACTACTTTATATTAAAAATTCTTCTGTTTTTCCCATGGGTCCTTTAAAACATTTGAGTAATTCCATAATAACATGTTGATTTTGTCAGCCACAGAAAACACATGGTGGCATTCTTTCAGAAGGGGATGGGCTCCATCAGTCGCACAAGTCACATTTGTGCATTTTTAGTTCTCTTTTATAATTATGAATCCAACTGATACTATGAACAAATGGGCCTTTGATTCCAGAGTTTCTTATATCTTCAAACTCTGCTGAGAATGGCTACAGGCTCATTGCTTTGTTCTTCTTCCCATACTACTTCAAGAGCTTCTTGGCAACTTTAGAAGATGATCATGTCATAGCTATCTCTTTATTTGGCGATTAAACTTGTTAATTTTGGAAATACAGCATCTATATATCAGAAATATGAGTGAAATTTTGAACTGGTTTAGTGTGGTTTTAACTTCTTAATTAACAGTATATTTTTGAACAAGTTTATGTAGAGTGCCTGTGCATTTTTTGAAAGCAGCAAGAACAACAGTAGCATATAAACTAGGCTATGAAAACTGCTGGGGGCTGGTGAGGGGAAGCATAATAAAAAGATTCATATTTGTCTTTTGGGGCTTCAAATTTTGGACGACTTTCCAGTAAATGCCCCTTTGGTAATGTCAGCCACAGCAGAGTGCTGAGATTCTAAGCGAGCCTTCCTGAGCTGCCTTCTCAGGGTAGGAGACACACAAGTCTGAGGATGGCTTTAAACTTAACTAATAATTTTAAGGACATCTGATGTATTGAATTGGTATTTTCTAGTATGTTGCAAAGCTTTGATAAAAGTACTGCTGTTGCTAACACTGCATTCGCTGGTATAAATGCTGAGCTCAAACCACGAAGTGATGCAACCTCTTCTTATAAAAAAACCTCCTTTCCTCAAAACTTGAGCTAAATTAATAGAAATAGCCTATGGAAGAAAGCTGAAACAGGAAAAAAGGCCTTAGTGCTTATAGGCCTCAACTAATTCCCTAGCTCTGTCAGATACTATACAAAACCAGAATAAGAGATTGTCCCTCCTGGGGGGGGCGGGGAGGAAACCCCAAACCCAAACAACAACTGCCCCTGCCACAAAAAAAACCCCAAACAACACAACAAAAAACAAAACAAAAAAACCCCAAAAAAACAGACAAAAAACCCCTGGCTAAACAAAAACTCCCTTGCACAAACCCATATTTGATGAATGTCTTGCTTCTTCTGTAGTGGGAGGACCGTGGAGATGGTGCAATACAAAGGCCTGGGACAAAATGAGAAATACCAATCAAGCCTGAGTCCGAGTTTAATATTCCATTCACTATAGTGCACTAACTTTCAAACGGATCAAGGGAAAGTGCAATCAAACAGTGAAAGAGACTTCAGATCACTAGTCTATAAATTATGTGATCTACTCTTTAGATTCCATAAACTTTAGTGAAGATGCATTAAATAGTATATACCATTACGTGTATACCATGCAAATTGCCTTGAACCCTGCATGGAAAGTAGTGGGCATTTTTTTTGAAGAAGAAAAATAATGAATACACTTTAGAAAGGTAATGACATGCCTATATATCACTGAAACAGGAGGCAGAACACAAAACAAATTAATGATTATTTGTAAACCTAATAAGGGAATGTCAAGGACAGCTAGTGCACCCGACAGAACATGAATGTGAATGATAAAAGGGAAAGCAAACAGCCACTGAGAAAACTACAGGAGAATTACTGTGTCATTAACACCAAATATAAAGAGGGTTTATGATTAACAGAAAGACTAACCGCTCTGTTTTTCCTAATATCCAGGGATGTTTATCAAAAACTTTAATGATGTAATTTACTACTGTCAAATAAGGACCTTGTAGAGGGTGAAAGTATGGAAGGAGGAAAAACAGGTTCTTTTGTGGAATTTGGTTGCTTGCGTGGCTACAAGTATGGAACCACCTTACCTGCGCACAAAGCTTTTTTACCATAACATAAAACATTTCCAAAATGCTAACCTTTAGTTGAGGCCAGTTTTTAAGTTTTGGGTTTTTTCTTTTTTTGACCAATGGCTGAGATATTGTTTTGAAACTTTAAAAAAAAAAGTTGACACGGCTTTTTTTTCATTGGAGGAAATGCTGTATGTTCTGCTGCTGCACACCGTAGAGCGTCTCTGATCTTGTATCTCTCAAGCTTCACAGAAGAAAAGAAGTGGTCATCTAGGCTGGACACCTTATATACCCTTCATGCCCTGTGTTTCTCGGAAAACCCTTATGTTACTGTGGATTCTTGCTGTTCGAAAGTGTCCCGAAGGAATGCTCTTGTATTGAGAAAACTATGTTTCTTTGCAACTGCAACCTTCTGAAGGAATGGGCTAGATGATCTCCAGAGGTCCCTTCCAACCCTGACCATTCTGTGATTATTATAAGGTATTCTAAAATAATATGAGAAGAAAATAACATTTGAGGAGCGCTACACTTCATCCTCATCGGGGAAGAACATTTTGTTTCTTCCCCCATTTAAAAACATGAAATTTGTAAACTTTATATCTTATGCTGTAATATAAATCTTTAATAATGAGGTAAGAGAATTGTTGCGATTTGTCTGTCTTCAGCGCCGAGTTTCAACTGACTCTAGTTACAACCTAATGAAATTCAAATAGCTGGACTGAAGGTTAGAAGGGGGATGACACACGAGGCTGATATTAATAATGTATGTGAGCAAATAGACTTGCGGTAGCAGTTCCAACAGTGTGGAACAAGTTACAAAGAGAGGTCTGTCTCAATATGACCTGCACTAGGAAACGGGATTGAAACTCAAGATCTGCAGTTTCAAAACACAGCTTTCCTGTCTGCTGAGCTCCTGTCCAAGAAAAGCCATCCCCCGCTGTGCAGCAAATGCCCACATCATTTCACAACAATCTGGCCAAATAAGCAGTTACAGATTTTTTCCCCCTTCTGAAGCTGTCAACCTTATCAAATGTGATGTGGAACTGAATTAGTATCTATGCTTGATCATTTGTCACGGTGGAAATAACAAGTTTCAGTGCTGGTTTGGTGACAAAGCAATAGCAAAGTATGAGAGTGAAATTAACCCGTGCGCTAGAAAACATGGAATTGCCACATGTTTTGTGCTTTCTACTAACAAGTAAAAAAATCTTTGTGGTTCTGCTAATTGGGTATAGCTTTCTGCCTGGCTAAGTGGTCATGAAGTACGGTATCAAGACCTTCATGTTGCTTTAGATTCTTCTGTTTAATAATACCGGGTTCTTTCCAAATAATGGTTTCTAGCTTCCTGTATTGTTCATCCTGAAGTCTGTCAATGGCCTGAAAGGAAGATAATCTTGTCCGTCATCTTCTCTCGACAATCCAAGAAAAATGAGTAATGCTTATGTCTTACATGATTGTTTTTGTGTCAGATTCTGGATACACCCATGCCATTTTCTGGCACGGGGTGGTTGGTTGAATATTCAGCTGAGGATTCATTGGTAAGACAGTCTTGAAGTCTTCTTTAATTACCCCTCAAGTTTTGTTGGTGTCAATTTTTCTTCTAAGTACCCGACAAGTATCTTATATAGTGAATTAAGATAAGATGGTTGTCTGGGAAGTCCTGAATTAACGAGTGCACTTTAAATTTTGATAAAATGCTTCAGTGATTTAGAAAAAGTTGGCATTTGTTGAGACAAACCTAGAAGTTAAGGAATGATCTTTATTGATGGGCAACCATTTATCAACCAGCTTCAGTGGCTACAAAACTTTAGAAAGTGACAAAGCAAGCCAGTGATAGCACAGGTAACACTTGAACTTTTATTTATTCACTGTTGTCAACTGGGATCCATCAGATTTAGACGCAAGTAGTTGATCTGATGGTAAACACAGCCTGTCTTTGTAGGAAAAAAAAAAATCTAATAATCTTCTGGTGCATCATTCTGCCAAAAACTTGATCAGTTTTCTTTGTTGCTCAGCGAATTTATGAAGTCTCTCTTCATATACGTCTTCCTCCCGACTCAGCAGTGTCTGCCACAGCAATGAATGTTGTCACACCAGAATGGGCTCCTCCACTTTGGACTGAGCAGAGTCTTGCATTATGTGACAACTTTCTTGGTGACCAAAAGAGCAGGAAGTGTAATCTCTTACACTTTTAGCTATGTAACTTCTTCAAGAGTACTCCTGTTACTTGGTGCCCCTGGAAAGGGTTGGAGGGAGACTACCTACCTTTCACAGCAGAAAGCATCAGAAGCGTCCAATCTGTGGTGTTCCCTTTGTGATGTTATTTGGCTATTCAACACGTGCTGTAAGATTCATGCTCCCACAAATGTAATCTTTCTCAGAAAGTAAAAGTTAGATCTGGAATTTTCCTGTACTCTTCAAGTGCTTCATTCTCACACAAGATTTTCCAGAGTGTTAACAGCATCTCATAACATCTGGTCTGTGTACTGCTCTTCTCACGTGACTCAAGGGACTTACAGCAATTTTTTGGTAGCTAAGCCACCATTGAAGGAGAGGAGACGAGTCACTCTTCCTTTATCTCATCCCCGTGCTTATAGTTAATCTAATCCAGGCAAGATGCTAGCTGACTTGCCCAAAGGCAAAGAGCAAGCAGGGGCTAGCATCCAGAGCTGCTTAGTCCACTAACAAGCAGTCCTCATTGAAAAAAATATGTGCGTGTCCTCATGGTCTGTCTTTATGGTCTTCTGCTAGCAGACTTCAGCACATTTCTTGCCCTTTGGGGAGCTATGAATAGGCAGCGATGTCACTGCAGTTAGCACGGTGTTGTGCTGAGATCATAAATCCTGCTGAGAGGAAGCCTTTAAAGCTCAAGTGAAGCAATTCACTAGCTATCACTACCCAGATTTTGGGAGTCCTGCTGGCTTGCGTCCAAGCCCAGCACGTGGACAGGGCGAGTGGATTAGCCCACAAAGCACCGAGGCGGTGTGGCGTTGGCTTTGCTTGCCGAAGAGAGCTGGTGCAGGGGTTGTTTGGCAGCAGCTCTGGTTCGGCAGCAGCTCCTCAGTATGAGATGCCATTTTGCGGGGATGAGGAGCAGTGGCCACCTGGGATGTGGGAGACACAGGAGCCTTTAGGTTTCGGCGCTTTCTGAACCGTCCTGTGCTGCGCTAGTCACTCTTGTTGTATTCTTATTTTTCTTTGTTGACCCGCTTCATTACTCTTCCCTCTTTTTTTTTTTTGTTTTTTGCTGACACTTGCTTAAGTCCTGCTTTTGTGCTCACGGAGAATGAAAACAAATTTTGAATTCTTAACGTAAACTTTCCTAAACTGAGAAGCCAGCCCTGGGGTATCGCTCTCAAAGTATGTCTTTAAAGATTTCCCTTCCGCTGCCCTGCTGCTGTCCTTGCTCTGCGTGCTTATTCCGTTGCCGAGGTTGGCGCCTCATTATCACTAAGGAGAGAGTTTCGGAGTTCATGATAAATACTTCTGTGAAAAACCTCAGCTCGGTAATAATCTGAAAAGAAAGCAGAGTGTAAGGGGTTGTTGGGAAGGGAAGAGAGAATAAAACAGAACATCATGTATTGATCCCTGTTTTGCCTGCATCTTGTTGAATAATACCGTACGTAGTGCTGGTTCCTGTCCTTTCAAAAACGATACAGTAAGTACGTCTGGAATAGGTTCAGAGGAGGACAGCAATAAAAGTGTAAAGCTATGGGGTTTTGTAGCTATTTATAATAATATATATGATATATATAATATAAACTATATATAGTTTAAGGAACAACCAAATGTGGAAAAGCAGAGCTGCTCAGCCGGAAGGAGATGATGGACGGGGGTTACGTGATATAGGTCTGCAAAATAAAGAGATTTCAAGAGGGAAAAGAGAAACAAAAGGAGTTGAATCAGAGGATAAAAAAGCACCTGCTTAACCCACTGCCCTGAAGAGCAGTGAGCAGGGAGGTTGTGCCTCTCCTTCCTTCGGGAAGGAGAAGAAACGCAAGCAGTGGGAGAGGACCCCGATGCTGTCCCCCACTTCCTGCACCGTTTGGGGTGGGTGTCACTGTGGAGCCCGGGGGGAGCGGCAGCAGCCTCTGGTGCTGGGCAGAGCTGGGGTGCCAGTGCCTGGCCCTGGGGGTCCTCCCTGCCTCTTCCTCCTCCTCTTCCTCCTCATGGGAAACCAGAGGTGGTTGAGCAGCCATCCTGGGGCAGAAACCGCTGGTACGGCTGCAGCCTGACCGCAGATCATCGCGGGCACTGCCTCTTCTTCCCTGGCTACGGGGGAAAAGGAAGGAGTACCAAAATTAGTTATGGGTTCAGAGCATGTTTTTGAATCCGCAGTCAAGTTTTTTCTTTAATTGAGTTCCATTTAGGACTACTTTTTTTCACGTGTAATGACTTTTTTTTCAGAGAAGGAAAACCGGAACTCGCAATGATTGTTTTTTCTTTTTTTGTTGGCATTTTGTTACATAAAGGGAATTCTGATACAACACTTCCAGGCTGACAGCCGCTTTAAAAAAAACCCAGGCAGTTTAATCGTTAAAAAATAAACCAACTACATATTGGTGAAAGCAGCCAAATCTGAATTGGGTTAACTAGTTACTATAGCCTCAGGCTCCTGCATCAACTAGTTTGATAATTACTTTCCTGCTTGTCAGAAATGGAGAAATGCTAAAGGCAAGCTCTATGCCGTGTACCACACATGCATGAGTTCCGCATTTGTACTTGCTCACATGCTGACAGTGCGCTCCCGAAAAATTAATGATGCCAAACTCTAATAGCAAATGTCTTTTAAAGAGCGCTATTAAATAAGGTGAGTCAGCCTTGAGAGTATTTTGTTTATTTAAGGGGGGTGGGGGGGCAGGAAGCAAAACTGATTTGGGTTACATTTTAAAATTTTCCTCTGGGCTTTTGAGGAACAATGCTGGGAAACTAGTTTTTCCACTCTCGGCTCCTCAGCACGAAATGAAACTTTTTCTTTGGTTTCAGAGCGCATACAATAACCGCGTCTTAGATTTACGTTTGTAACCAGCTAAGCTAGTTTCAACATATCCCCGTTTTGTTGTTCTCCGCAGCAAATACATCCCACGCCATCCTCAATTCTACCTGGTAACTGATTTCCACAAACATTTCTAAAGAAATTAAAACTTAAAAATATTTTTTTTTTCTCCTCTCTAACTGCTTTGGAAGGAAGACAGTGCTTTGCTTGAAAATAAGCAAATGACAGAAACAAAACTGGGTAATAGTAATTCCTGTTGACATGGAATGGTTGGAATCCCTAAGATTTTAAAGTTTTTCAGAACAGGGATATACCCTCCAGCCTTGGATTCCTGTTAAAAGTCCTTATAAAGAAATCCTGTTGCACTACGGTGACCCGGCGCAGCAGGTGAGGTCTGTTAACAAGACTCGATGCTTTTAACAAAACCAAAATTACATTGAGATCGCTTGCAGAAAAAGAATTGTAATATTCATGCTGTGTAAGGCTGCAGACGGTGCGGTGTTGTGCAGTTCCGAGTGTCGAAAGATAACAGGGTTTTCCCCCAAAGGCTTGGGCTGCAGAGGCAAGCCAGGACAGACGCGGGGCTGGGCGCGACTTCCAGCGCGCTGCCTGGGAAAGGGCAGGAGCTCAGGAACCAGTGATTCATGCATACGACTTATAAATTGTATTTAAAAAAAAAAAAAAAGTTGCTTAATTCATTAATAAGTATAATCACTTACTTAATAACCGGGTAGTCAAACTTGATCTGTTTATGCCTATGAAATTAAAAACCACGTGGTGTGACATACCTGTCTGTAGCTAGGAAATGTGTGTGTGTTTTTACACTGTTTGTTTTACTGGGTCTGAAAGATGATTTGATTGAAACTATGGTAATTTAGTTTGTGGCGCTAGTTATTAATAAGTCCCTAAAATAATATTGCTAATTACAAGCTAAGAATGACATTCGGATCCAAAATAGGGACCAGAGTTCAGAATAGGCTATAATTTGGATCTGGTATATCTTGAAAATTGATATGCTGTCACTGCAAGATTTTTAGCTCAAACAGCAGGAGATTCAAATTTTATCTTGGTCAGAAACTCCCAAACTCTGTGCATTGAGGAGGAGTGGGAGGGGAGGGAGAGAGGGTCATGTGTGGCTGGTCTGAAACCAAGTTTATGTAGCCAAATTCACAAGAGATGAGTACGGCTGTTTACACATAGACAGTGTGTGCTCTCTGTAAATTTAGGTGAAGGAATCAGAGTTGGTTTGTGTTTTATCCATTTCCTGCTGTATGTAAGGGTAAGTATTTAGTACACAGAGTTCAAAGATTCTCATGGACAGCCTAGGTGAAGTCTTGTAAGATGATTCCCAAAATTGGGAAAAGAGGCAAAGACTGTGAAGAGAGAGGCCTGAAAAGATCTGCTGGTGAAACAGCTTGAGGGAGAAGAGAAAAGTTGGAGAAGGATGGAGGGAGATTCATGAGAACGTTTTTTTTTTTTTCTTCAAGTAGGATGTAGCATGTTGGTGTAGTGGATGACTTGTGCAATACAGAAGTTTGTTCAGTTAAAATGTGTTGTTGGAACGTAAAGGAAATGAGAACAAAATAGTTTTTTTGAAATGATGCTCATATCTAATCTTTTCATTATCTGGATGTGAATAATATACAACTTTCGGTCAGTCACTCTCATTATGGAAGAAGGTTAAAAAAGAAAAAGTAATTCTTCAAAGTCTATAATTTGACTAAGTTAATTCAGACCTGGGAAACACAACCACTGAACTTTGTTCCTACCTCTGCCATGACCGACCATACCATTTTGTACTAATGTGTTTATATGAACATGTGGACTTATTATTTCAAATGTGTATCTTGTCTAACTTTCTAGTGAGATAATTTGAATCATACAGTGAATATACTGGGAAAAAAGTGCATTTGATCATTCTGTGCAGAAATAGTATCCCTCAAACAAGCAACTTAAACCAGGTCAAGTTCAGAAAGTGTGCTGAGTAATTTCAAGAGATGGTAGTAGTTGTGGAAAGGTTATTTTCTGATACATGTTGAATAGCTACGAGCTTAGGCAGTCACTTTCCAACATGAGGTCTGGAACTGTTGGGCATCTAAACATCTTACATGGTATAAGTGGAGAGTCGGACATTTCTGGTTGCAGTACTGGGTCAGCGCGCGTTGCATGGGCAATGCATTGCTGAACTTCCTTGAGGGAAATGCTGAGAGTAGGAATGGGTCTTTAAACTCCTGTAAAGCTAAAACTTAGACACCTTTCCTGGTTCTTCTGGGGGATGCGCTTTCACCTTGTGACTAACAAGAAAGTTGTTTTCTGAATACTGATGCCTACCCTGTTTTTTCTCATTTTGTTTCTTTAATGGATCAGGAGATTTAGGAGTGCAAGCAGATGCCCCCCTTCCTCTTTTCCACCCTTTCCCCTGCTTAGTTCACCAAACATAGCTCACTGGTTAGTACACTTATGTAGGATGGGAAATCAAGGTGCAAATTTCTTCATGATGGGTGTCTGCTATTTTTTGTTTGTTTGCTTTTGTTTTTGCCTTCTAAACTATTTTGCTGAGTTAGTCTGTGGTATTTCTAGCTCTTGAATTTAATTTTGTTATGAGCAGTGGAGCAACATCAAAGATTAATTGGGCCAAACGCACATTACTCTCCCTTCCCAGGGAAGTGTCCTGATTATTAAGTGTAGGCCTGGCTCCTCCATTTCCTCCTTCAAAGATTGCTTATTAATATTATTGAAATTATTTATTCAATATGAAATAAAATGCATGCTTTAGGATGCAGACCTACATAGCTACCAAATGACAAAGTGGTTAGAGCTTTCTCCCTCTAGCCTATTGCTGCTTTAATTATTATTAAACATTATAATAGCTTTAATAAGAAGGTTAGAGAATAATTCTTAGAGACGCCCATTGTTCAGTTTTTAGGATGACTTCCCAGGCCGAAGGGTCATCTTTATTTCGATCTCCTTGAGCAGAGGATAATCTTCATTCTACGATGTCAGGATGAAAGCGTTCCTTGCTTTTGTTCAGCCGAGTCCTTCCTGAAAGGAAATTGTGGGTGAAATATCTATCAAAGCAGGTTTCTCAAGAGCCAGGTGGATAAATTAGGCCGGGCTCAGGCCTAACAGAACAACAGATGAGAGGCAGCTCAGATCTGGAAAGGTGGAGGCACTTCTGGCTGTATCGAAAACAAATCTGCAGGCACCTAAGACTTCTAGCTATCGAAGGTTAAGACACAGCAATGGTTAAGACAGCTTTGCTCCCCCACCCCTTTGGCCATTTTACACGCTGAAACAAAGACAAATCAGTGACTATTCGAGTGATCCAGCACAAGTGATCAATTCGTGAGGTATCATGAGCTCACTGCTGGAAGAAAAAGTAGTTTATGCTTTTTTTTGGGATGGTCCATCTGATGTGTCCAGGTTTCTGAGTGATCAAATAAATGCTTTGCTTTTTACCTTCTTAAGGACAATGTATACTTGAACACTGCTATATAAAAATGTGAGTTATTGAAGATTGCTCATAGTATAGATGACACTTTTTAGACTCTTTTTTGTACTCTTTGCGGTGTTTTTATGTAAATGACCTTGCTGATTCATGCCTTTCTCTTCAAATGTCACCAAGAAGGGGGGGAAAAAAACCCCACTCCAATGCATTAGAAATGCAAAATTTGCATGAAATTTCAATTTCACTTAAGAGAGCCGTTGCCCTGAACAGTCACTGTGATTACAAAAGTTAACAGTCTGTCCAAATATAGTAATGATGTTAGTTAGAAATTTTATCTGTCCCCTAAATAACTTACCTTCGAAAGAAATAAATTATTGCATTTCTGATCCAGAAGACATGCTGTTTTATTAATTAGTGTACAAGGAATTGTTAGGTTAGAAGATTATGTTCAATTAAATATAATGAATGTAATTAATATAGATTCTGGTTTTAGGTGGTTGAGTTAATAGTGCCATTAAATGCTTCTGTTATGGTACTACTTGTTGTACCAGGGAAACAAAGTTTAAAATGAAAGAGGCAAAAGCCTTTCTTCTTCATTCCTCTCCCAGTGAGCAAAATAAACTTCTCCCTGCTTGTAACATATGCAGAATAGTTTACATTTCTTTCATAATTGCTAAAGCTTATAAATACACGGTGTTAAAATGTGTTCTAAAATTTTGCAACATATCCTTTAAAATATTTCATTACAGTGCGGTTACAAAATACTATTCACAATAAGGGGAGTGTGCTTGCTTCAAAGTATGCAGGATTTATTTACTAAACACCTCGTGTTCTGTTACACAGGTCTAGAAAATGACCAATAACCCACAACAAATACTATTTGAAAAGGAAGTGGTTCCATGTAAGGATTTCCTCTGGCTGTTTTTTGTGTCCTTATGGTTTCTGCTGTTTTGTTGTGAGGAGGTGGAGGTGGAAAGATGTTTCTCATGGATTCACTTTTATGCTTCAGAGTTCCTAAGCCGCTAAATAAAGATGAAACTTGTGACGAACCAGCTCTGGAAGCTATTTCATTTCTTCAGTCATATTTAAACGAGACGAAATTAAATTTTGCAGTGTAACTAAGTGTTGACATAACTCTTTCTTCAGGGTTTGTTAACTTCACGCACAATGGAGTACAGGATTTTTGGACGCAATGGGTTCATTTCTCTTGGATGCAATTCGTAGTCTTAAGGGTCAGAAGACTACGCTGATCCAATAGCAGAGAACGCGCTTAGCAGATCAGTCTCTCCAAAAAATGCACTGATGATAATCTTAGAAAGACTTGGCAGAACACACTGCCCTTTCCTATATTAAAAAGCAGTATATTCCTGCTTTGAAAAAAATCTGAGCAGCAAAAACTTGCTTTAAGGAACATATAAATTTGAATCTCGGGAGGCAACTACATAGTCATGTGGAAATGGGATAAAGAAACATAGCAGCCAGCCATGAAAGAGCTTTTGTTTTCACATGGTGATTAGCGTTACAAGTAACCTGTGGTTTCATTGCGCTAATACAATGCAGACCAAACGTGATTTGAAGAATTTCTCTACTTGTTTGAGAGAAATATTTCTGCCTTTTCTACACAGTTGGTGCAACTGCATCTCTCATCACTATTACATTAAAGCAAACTCTAGATGCTTTAAAACTGAAGATAAAATTGACCTGTTACCCGTGTTGATACGTGAGCTCTGGATTAAACAACATCTGTTCTAAATAGACATCCTGTAAGGAAATACAGTTGCTCCTATATTCGCTTCGAAATGACAATTGACTGGAGTTTTTCTTCTCCTTCTGCTGTGCGAGAATGAAATTTCAGCCTCTGCTAGATGGATTTTCCCACAGTTGTTACCAACTTTTGCAACACGTCTGTGGTGTTGCTGCAGCTGTGGGTGTCCTGTAGCTGGCTTGCGTAGTCCTCAGTGCAACCCGCTGGGTTAGGTTTTTTTGTGTGCATCAAGAAAGGATAAGCAGCAGTTGCCTGTGCTTTCTTTTTGGTTTTCCTACTTGTGCAAGGCTCTGATGTATGAACAATGAGCGTCTCCAAAAGCAGCCCTTCCTCAAGTGAGCTGTTGCTGGAGAAGTTCTGTTTTTTATGAATGATCTGTAGAATGAGCTGATCACTTTATTTGTATGAGGTCTTTTCCTAGCAAAGCCAGAAAGATATCACCCTAAAGCAACTATTTTACATTTTGCTGCTGCATCTGTTCCCTCTACCTCCTTGCTCTCCCAACAGAGAAGATTATGGGTTTTTTTTTTTCTCCTAACTGCTGAGAAGCTTAAAACTATGATAATGTTCTGACTTCATGAGCTGAAAAAAGTGGCCAAAAGACTTGCAAATGAGAGAGAGAAAAAAGCTTTTCAGTATTGCACAAAGTGTACAAAATTATTCTGCTATAACTTGGGTAGTTGAACTGAAGGAAGGAAGAAATGATTCAGAGATAAAAGTGGCGCAGGCACATTCTTGTAGATGCTGCTCCCTTCCATT
Organism: Anarhynchus alexandrinus; assembly: GCA_008711295.1. Lineage (NCBI taxonomy): Eukaryota > Metazoa > Chordata > Aves > Charadriiformes > Charadriidae > Anarhynchus > Anarhynchus alexandrinus. The sequence goes on from VUYV01000114.1 coordinate 713,330, forward strand.
TCTTTCCCACCCCGATCAGAGGGAGTTTGCAGCAGAGGGATGGAGCTCAGCTTGATGCTTCACATATGCTATTCCTAAGCAATACCAAGATAAAGAGATACCGGACAGTCTCATTTAAGTTCACGTATTTCTCTGACACATCCTAGATTTCATAAACATTGGATTTATTGCCTACGTGGGTTTTGTTTGAAATAAGGCTGAAAATCATTATGCAATGTCAAATTCTACCTAGGTTGTTTCATTATTTAAGGACACAATAAACCTGTAATTATAGCAATGAGATTTTTGTTATTAGGGAGGGATGGTGAGAAACTATTAAATTCTTGTCTCTTAATTTTGTACAATGACATTACTATAAAACCTATCCATGTCACAGAACTAGTTTTTTTTTTTCCCTTGGGAGATATTTGATAGGAGATGCCTGTGTCTTTCAGTTATATAAAACACTGGAAATGTAGAGTTATAGTATTGATGCTGAAATGCTCAATATCAGATGAATATAGTCTTGATTATTATAAGAAACTTAAATTGGTAGTATGTAACTGATGGGAGCATGAATAGATTTTTTTTTATGCTGTCATAAACAAGATGTAGATCAGTATCTTTGATCTAATCTCTAAAAATTCTCTCCTCCAACTGCGTGTGTGTTATACTATCCCAATATTTTTTTTTAACAAAGAAATCCTCTCTTCTGTGCATATGTAATATTTGAAAAGCAATGATGATGAACTCTTCAACTGTTCCTGTTGACAGTGCCAATCCTTTGAACTTCACAATTGGCATTTGCTCCTTCTTCTGTGCAAAAGTGAAAGTTAAACACACCAGCTGCCTTGCAAGTTGTGATGCCACACAATTTTCTCACCAGTGTTGTTCTGAGGCCTATCAAACTCTGAATAATTTTCTGCTTTCATAAGCTATATCATATTAGCTTCAATGGAGTGATGCTGCTTGAATCGACACTGAAATGCAGTTTAATAGCCCATGATGCAGAAATGTGCTTCTATAGCAGTAACATAAAAATAATAAACCCTGTCACTTCCTTGCTGATCTCAACATAAAGGCCCACTGACCAGCTTGAGAGATGTTTGAGTTACATGCCACAGAAGCCCACACGGCTGAAGAGATACTACAAAATGAAGTAGAACAGGAAAGAAATCAGAAGTACTTCAATGACCTGAGTGCATGACACTAAGGTGGTGAAAGTAATGTAAAATGCATTAAATGAGGATTTTCTTGAAACTACTTGGTATGTCAGAAGGGGAGTCCTGGCTTTTAAAGAACTTCCAGTTTGCCTTTGACACTGCGGCAATAATTAAAATAAAAAAAAAAAGCTTTTGGTCCCAGTAATTGAATATGGTTTCTGCAGAACCTTGTAAAATCTTCAGATGGATCTGTATATGGGAGTTAGGGGAGGTCCCCTGGTGTCCCTTTCAACAACAAAACAAGATTTGTTCAGTATAGATGTTTGGATACTTGAAATTCATTATCCATCTGTGGAGATGATAGCACAAATCTCTATCTGGTAGAGTCTACAGGCTGCAGCCAAACCTTTAAAAGGTCTCCTCTATCAGCATGAAAGGTTAGTATGTTCTTCTGCAGGTTTCTACATCTATCTTTTATGATGTCGACTGCCACTGAACTGAGAAGAGATGAAAAAGAGGAAATTTCATTAGAGAAAGGGCTGGGATAAGATGGCTGGTGGAGGAAGGTGGGAAAAGTTTCCATTCGTATGCAATGAAACTTTAGTATCAAAGGGTCACTGCAACCTTTAAAAGGGGATTTCAAATAGCTCAGTGGACTTATGGTTCATAAGACAAAAGACTTTTCAGAGGTGATCTACTGTTCTCGGGCCAGTTTTTATGCAGGCTGAGCAAAAGCAACTCCAGAAGCTAAGCTAATGCATCCACTTAATATACTCATCTCAGATCTTGACAATATTGGCTCTTTGGCTGCAACGCTGAGTGTGCTTTAGCAACAGAGCCAGCAGCTATTGGTTTCCTCCGTTGTCACCAGTAGATACCAGTGCAGTGATGTGGAATTACGACGAAATGCTTCAAACGGTGACATGGGCACCTCCTTTGTTCTTCCCCAGGCAGCTGCCCAGAGGCCATTAATCCGTGACGGGAAAGAGGAGGACTTGGCAGTGATTTGACTTGTACGTTGACAGAAGGCACACGAGCAACTGTTTATTTCCAGATTCTTCCTGGGTAACTCTGAGCGTATCCCTCCTTTCATGAAAATGTAGCTGGTTACGATCTTGAGTCTGGGGAGAGGGAGGAAGCTGCATATTGATGTTTCTAAGTGCCCCTCTTTACTGTCTTGCTCTCCTTATCAAAAATAAATGTAATTTAAAATTTAAATGATAACATTAGTGAAATCTTATTAAATTTAATTTGATTTAAATTAAGATAAAATTGCTAAAAAGTTAAATTTACATAGAAAAAATGCATAATAAAAAATTTAAACTGCAGAAGTCCTCAGGGAGAAGCACCATCATAACCCGCTTTTTCCTTCTCTTCTACCCCTCCTCTCCCAAATGGCTATATCTTATGCGCTCAAATTCTTCAAGAACTCGTGCGCTTGAAACAGTAATAGACGTTTCTGTATGCCAATAACTGCAGAAACATGCAATTGCAAATGAAGGAACTGATCTGTAAAGGTTCAATGAGTAAAGAACAAATGAAGATGGTGTTAGTCATTATGTACCATTGCTTATGTGCACGGAAGTGGGTGTATCTATATCATGTTCCCATTCCTAAATAAATTGATAGTTAGACACATTTAACATGAACAGCTGTAAGTGCAATATTTATATTTTAGGGTGGTTTTTTTGGGTGAAAATCTGCACATCAGAGACTTCTACAAATGTAAGCACAAGCTAATTCTCCTTCATCAGAATTAGTCATAATGATTGTAAGGAGATCTGAATTTTTACATTGCTCCTGCCCCTGTTGTGAGTTTCTTGTGGATAAGCTGATAGTTTCAGTTTTCAAAGATGTCAGGCCAGCATTTTTTATACCAATGACTAACAGCAGTTGTTCTCTGGTAGCAATTATCTTTATCTTTCGCAGCATATAAAGGCTTGATGTGCCCTTAACTAATCTTCTTGAGGTGAAAAACGTCTTTTGCTTTTGTCTAAAGTTTTGAGGGTTTTACATAAAAATCCTCTAGCTGTCCATTAGAATGAAAAAAATGCTTTTTCAGCATTTGGGGATATGTTTTGATTACCAGTTACCTTATGATTGCATTATTATTGTTGTAATTATTTTAAAGAAGACTTAGGGTTCCGCCTTTCAAATTCTGCCTGTGCTAAAAAAAAAAAAAAAGTGTTTCCTTTTAAGAAAGGTCTGGCATGTTTTTGATGTAAGTAAGCCTATCATCCATTCTCCTTGGGTAGGGCATTGGCTTAGGATAGTTCTGTTTTACCTCAAACTAGGACACATATTTTCACCACAGATATAAGACGTTATGCGTAAAAGTTCATAACTATGTCATAGACTACTTTAGGACTGTGAGTAAATCATTCATTCTAGGTTTTGATGATCTGAATGCTTATCTGTCCTAAATAAAACTGCTTTTAAGCAACATGTAAAGAAATCATGGTACTGTTAGTTGAAATTTTAAAAGTAGTTGTATTACTTATTTAAAAAATATTTTTCTGTTTGAATATATTTTCAATGTCTTTCCTGTTTCATAAATGTTACAAATTTGACTTTAAAGCAACCCCATGATAAAATATTGCTCAGAGCAGAAAGGGCAAGGTTTGGGGAATACAATACTTAAAACTTGTGATTCAAGAGGAGCACAGACAGTAACTTGAGGTCAGGAGTCATTCAAAAGGCGTTCAGAATTCAAGAAGGGGTAAGTAAGAGTTAGATTTGAAAATGAGAGCATTATTCACTTCAGTAATATACCTAAAAAAGATTTTTCTGTTTTAATGGGGCTTCCGTAGAAGCCTAAACATAGTAGGGTTAAAACTTAACTTTCACTTTTGTGTTTAAGTGCGGTGTGTAGCGCACAGGACTAACGTGTGTGTGGAAGTTTCTTGCTGGCTCAAACTAAGCAGAGTCCAAAAGCAGTGACTGGAGTAAATTCTAAAGTTTATTCCCCATGATCTCCTGTTTAAAACCAGCTCTTTGGGGTAGAATGGGAACAGAGTATAAAAAAAGTGTCAGAAATGTCTCTGGGAAGACCTTATAGAGGCCTTCCAGTACCTAAAGGGGGCCTACAAGAAAGATGGGGAGGGACTTTTTATCAGGGAGTGTAGCAATAGGATGAGGGTAATAGTTTTAAACTGAAAGAGAGTAGTTTTAGAGTAGATATTAGGAAGGAATTCTTGACTCTGAGGGTGGTGAGACACTAGAACAGGTTGCCCAGAGAAGCTGTGGATGCCCCATCCCCGGAGGTGTTCCAGCCCAGGCTGGATGGGGCTTTGAGCAACCTGGTCTAGTGGGAGGTGTCCCTGCCCATGGCAGGGGGGCTGGAACTAGATGATCTTTAAGGTCCCTTCCAACTCTAACCATTCTATGATTCCATGATATTTGGGATAATGTCATTAAAATAACAGTAAATAAAAACAGCCATTTAGATGTTCATTAAAAAAATCATACTTTACAGAAATATGGAAGATCAACTCTTGACACACCTCTTGATATCTCTTCCTAAAACATGAATCACTGATCCCTTGTCCCTTGTTTTTACTTAGGCAATAGAAAGGGAAACCTCTAACGCTTCATACAATGCTATTTACTGAACTGGGGTGTGTGAGGAGGGCAGGGAACTGGATAACAGGAACTCACAACCAAGGAATAAAATTGGAGTTACGGTCTGCGCTTGACAGTGTGTATGGCAACTAATCAAGATCTCTGGATATTTCTAGGCATTAGAATTATGGTACCATTTAATACTGTGAAACACTGTCTTCTGGTGGATGCTGTCTCTCTCCTTCCAGTTCCCCCCTTCCTTTAAATATACTTGAGTATTTAAATTTACCACCGACAGCCTCCTGTTTAATCGTGTGGAGATAGGCAGTCTAAACAAGTTGTGCTAGGAAATCCATCTCCCAGCTGAACTGCTGAGTGAATAAAAGACTTGGCTCTCATTTTGTCAACGCTGTTTATTATATGAATACAATACTGTTCACTTCAACAGACCCATGAAGGATAATCGTTACTCTCCTAGCACAGTATTTTTTCTGATTTAGGGAAGGAGGAGTAAGAAAAAATGCACCCTGATCTGAGAAAAATGTTTTTCTTCCTTAAAGTCTTTAATTTTGACTATCTTAATATTCCTTTCTTGTTTGAAATGCAGGATTTTGGGTCGTATTTTGAAAATGCTCAAATGATCTTGTTAACTTTTAAGCTTCCTTTTTTCTCCCCGCCCCATTTACACTGACAATAGCATTGAATTCAGTTTATTATTCTCTCATTTTAGGAGTTTTTCGATGAATAGATATTTTCCTGAGGAAGAAGCCTAAGATTTACTAACCAACCCCACTGTTGATCCCTGAATCTCTCTCTCTCTTTCCTCAAATGAAGTAACCGGTAAGCTTTAAGCATCAAGAAGACAATTTGATCATAATTTTATTAAAATTTGCCATTTCATCAAACAATCTAATTTTACTTGTTTACTTTTAAATATTTAATCATGTTTAAGAAGATCTATTATTTGTAACTGTGTCAAGTTTCATCCATCTTCTATAACAAAAAAAAGTCTGAAACTAGAATTTGATCATTTATTTTAAGCCATATTACTGTGATAACTTGTCCCCAAATGGTCTGGGATATCAGTTTTGTCCTCAGCATCTTTAATTATATAGCTGTCTAATTGGTTCTTATTATTTAAGCATTACAACACAGATTATCGTCAGATACTATCTCATTAATACCACCTGGCTTGATACACAGTGGTATCTGTGCAGTCAAGTTTTTTGTCTATGTATGGGATGCAAAGCTGTGTAACGGTCTTTGACAAACACTACAGAAAGAATAACACTTGGAGAAACTGTCATTGGTTTGGTGGCTTCTACTTACAACGGTTCTTTGACATCCTTCTCTGAACACTGGTGCTGCATTGGGGAGGACAGAGGTAGGGTTTGCTTTAGATTTTTTTGTTAGCATCGTTATATTCTTACTTTCCTTACAGTACTAGAGAAATGGTGGATACCAAATTCTTGGCCCTCAAATTGAAGGCACAAATTGCAAGTCTGAGAAAACGAGGCTGGAGCTGAAAATGCTTCCCTGCAGTCCTGTGCCAAAGAGGTTTGGCAAAGAAATTAATCTACAAAAGCCTTTTTGTGAAATACTGCTATTCTGAATCAAATACTTTCTTTTATGGTGCTGGAAACGGTTTGCTTTTACTTTTTGACCTTCTTAGCTGTGCTTGCATTCTTTTACCTTTCTTTGTGAACTTAAAGAAAAAGATACTAATCTCCACTTATACTGGGTTATGATAAATCAGAACCTATCTAATGGAATGGTTTGGAGAAGTGTCTCAAAGTTTTTTTTTTCATTTATTTTTCTGGAACTATTTCATCTTGTTTCTGCTCTACATCTGTCCTCTAAGAATGCTAAAAGCGTTTTGGGTCCAGAACTGGGGGATCTTTCCTTTCTACATATCAGCTGCTGTGTTTGAGGTGTGAATGAGTAAATTTCAGCCTTGACCACTGACAACTTTTCCTGGAGCTAAAACGTCATGACTATAAATTCCAGAAACACAGGGACCAGAAACCACAGTCTCATATAATTAGGAAAAAAAGATTTCAGTTTTCCATTAAAACTGAAAGCATCTGCTTTCAAGTCTCGGAAAGCATTAAAATAGTGGAAGGTACAATTACACATACATGTTTTTAGGGGTCTTCTGGAGAAAATTTCATGGCTGAAATGGAGCCTTGAAGAGCTGCAATCCTTTTACAGAAAAGGCCCAACGTATGCATAGAAAAAGAAGTATTCCTTGTTAAACAGCAAGAGCAAAGAAATAAAGCATTCTCTGTTACCACTGCGTAAGTTGCCATTACATTATACTTCAAGGAATGACAGCGGTTGAATGGAAGGAGAAAATTGGAGGGGATAGAGATGGCAGACCATAAGAATTGTGCTCGAAGTGAAAACTGAGTGACTGAGTTGGCTGAACGGGGAAATAATTTCTCCTCCTAACCTAATGCATTAAAGGAGAAAAAAAAAGCTGAACTCTGGCTGTGGGCCATGAGGCTTTTCGGGTGGCACAGATACCATCACCTGTTTTATCCTCTTCTCAATCGAGATTCTTAAATATCCAGTTTAAAACAAAATATTTAAAAATGGTGTGCTATCTATCTTAGCATCAAGGTAGAAGGAGACGATGGATTCGATGGATTTTCTTGCTGTTATCTTGGCAGATCTGCTTGTTACAGCTCTCTCTGTGTTTCCATGCTGGATGACTATTTTGAGACTGCAAAGCAATGTGGAATGAAGAGAGAGCTTGCCTTTCACAAAAAATTTTAAGCCAAGGACTTGAGGCAAAATTTTAAAACAACAGCTTGAAAATTGCAGGCCACTCCAAAATTGGAAGAATAAAGAGAAAATATCAGGGTATCTTTCATTACTTCGTCAGAATGAAAAATAACTGTTTGGTTTTTTTCTTTTTTTTTTCTTTTAAGGAAATTAAGAACTGCAGCTTACACTGCTCTGTCAAGTGTATCTTATTTACTTCTGCTCTTCCTTGCAGGTCAAAATTAAAATTACATTGAACAAGATATTTTGTCATGAGCTAATGGCCTGGATAACCTTAATAAGAAGTGGTAGCAGTTTAATAAAAAAGAAATGGTTTTTATTCTCTGATCTCTGAATGATTGGAGGGAGTAGAGATTGTCATTTCAGTGCAATTCCTACATAAACTAAAAGGGGAAAAAATGTTAAAACTAAAGCAACTTATAGTTCACCTTAGAGAAAATATTTGTCAAAGCAGCATCAAAGTCTGCAGTGTCATGAACTGACACTGAGATTCCTCCTGAGAGACGTATTATATTTAAAATGTCTTTTCTCCTTCATGCCCTCTTTGAAATACTTTACTTTCATAAAAGCTATAGATCCATATTTCATTCCAGGGGCATGCAGCCTGATGTCAATCAAAAGTTTCCATTTGATAGATTAAAAGCAGAAGTTTTGGAATAGGACACCTGTTTGTTGGTTGGTTTTTCTTTTTCAGTACCTGTGAGGCTTTAGTTTTCCGTTAGTTCTTTGCGTCCTGTATTTTAGTTACCGGCACTCTGGAATGAGGACCTAGTTTTGTTCCCTGCTTGGCTGATGGTGTGCTGCGGGTTGACTGGTCTCCACCGCGACGGCATCCTCTCCGAGCGCACGTGTGCAGGATCGGTGTAATTCCAGAAGGCTCTGGAGCGGTGCTAAGAATGGCTTATCCGTTTTTATGGCTTCCAAAGAGACACCGTGCGCGCGCGTGTGTGTGTCTGTGTGTGTATATTTTTATCAGTGTACGTGCATGCAGTGTGAAGATGACTAAAAACGTATTTGCATTTTTTTTCAGTACATTTATATACTTGAGGGAAAGGGATATGAATAACTGAAAGCGCCCAGGCGTTTGACAGCCTCTTCCTCGTTAGCTCCCTGACCTGCCGAGGTGGACAGCAGTCAAGGCACTGTATATTGTCTTGTGTCACCGGGTTAACTTTTGGTGCTCTCCCGGTCATCCTCAGAAATGTACAAAATGATGTCTCTCTGAAGACGGGAGGAAAGGAGGCGCTTGGTCACAGCTCCGGCTCTCGTTGCCCCCACCTCTCCCAAGGGATCCCCGGCAGCACTGTCCGGCCGGAGTTTGGCTGGGTACTCCTTTTCTCTATCTGACCCATCTCTCTGCCATGTTTGTCTTCCCTCCTGTCTTCCTAATGAACAAAATAATTTCCAATTAGAGTCTCTGACCCTGGTTACTTGATTTCCTCAGTAGGGGAATAGTAGGACAGTTTGGGAATACCTACACTTGAAGCAATCTTAATTAAAGGTGGATGAATGCAGCTGAATTCCACAGTTTCAGTGAGTTACAGTTTCAATCTGAAACACCATATTTTGGCTCTACACAGAAGAATCGGTTTATTTTAGTGCTCGTTAAAGCTAAACTAAGACAAGGTCTAGGTGTTGTGCTCAGAAGATATAGGCAATATTACAGGGAGAGAGGCGACAGGACAGTAAAGATTTTAGATATCTCCATAAAAAATTTTAGTTTCATAAAAATGCATTTGAAGTTTGTAAATGCCCATTTAGAAGTTTTTGCATACAGAAATTTCTCTGATACACACATCCTTCTTTTTCAAGAGCATTCTGGCTCATTAGTTTTCTTAATACTTAAACTGTTTGTTTATTCTGGGAAACTCATATCTGTAATTTTTTTTTATTGCTGTGAAGTAGTAGATAGCCAAAGTTTGCTAGAATTTCCTGACCAGCTTTGAATAGATTTCAGCTTTTAAATTTTTAAATGCCTGAACTGAGCATTAAGAATTTTGTCTCAATTCCATAACACAACTTGTTTTTTCAGAGTGGCTGAGTTCAGGTTTTCATCCAGAAAGCCGGAAGGCTTTGGAGAACAGGTCAGACCTGTTCCTTGAGGTGACTAAATTTGCATGAGTTTGATAGAGTTTTTTAAACCTTTGCGCTTTAACCCAAATTCAGCTCTCAAATTCAAACTTAGCCCAATCTAATTAGAATTTGGGTCAGACAGGCGTGTTGCTGTCTTTAGCATTTTTATTTATACATACAACTCTCTTCCCCTTTGTCTTGTCTCAATTAAAATGTAGTTTTGAATAAAGCATTTTTACCCCATCCTGAGGCTGCGTGTTCAAAAAAAAGTATAAACTGAGGCACCGCTATTTCCAGTCAGTTTCTTTAACTGAAGCTGTGGTCTGTGAACTTTGCTCAGTTAAAGAAAATGCCCTAAGTCTACAGCGTTACTTTAACAAAGTGTAGTTCCTAGCTTTATGTTTCCTTTCCTTCCTTTAACACAGGGAGTACCTTGCTCTGACCTGTGTTAATTGCTCCCAGGAAGTTTGCAGCTCTGTGATTTACATGTAGACCTGTGTGGCTTCCTAACAGCCGCTGCCTGAAATACGCCCAAATTCATAGCGGCCTGCGATGACTTGTTGAATGGTGCATTAAAGCATCTGAAGAAGAGGTGTTTGTGCAAGCCAGTAACGTAGAATGCGTTGCCAGCTCTGGTTTTAGGGAAATTGCTGTAGTTTGACGCATCACTGTGCCTCGTTTTATTGCACTGTAATTTTACAGCCAGATTTAAAGAAGTGAAGCTTTTTGGTACAAATAAGTTTTGTGCCTGTGGTTGCTGTACCTACCTGGCCTTCAGCCAGTGAGCCTCTATTAAAAATTAATGTGGTAAACACTGGCCTTAAATTACTAAAGTTTGCCCTTTTGGTGCAAGTAGGATTTGCACCATCTCTTCATTTTATCAAATCCGTCTGAGCGCTCTAGGCTGACTGGCCCAACATGGAGGCTACTGCTGAAAGGCCAAGTGTCTTTGCAGGCCTCCATACGGCGCATATTGTCGCTGTTGCAAGACTCCCTTCTCCGGAAGGAAGAAGGCAATTTTGTGGAGGTCTGAACCGAGGTGACTATCTTGCTGCCAGTATCTCTAGATCACCTAGAGCAACGTGGAGAGTTTTGTGGCTGAGGCACTCAGAGGTAGATTATCAACTTCTAAATTATTTCCTTACTTCTGAGAGCCCCGGGTGCCTTTGGAGACTTTATAATCAGTTATCTACCTCAAACTCCACTTACTGCCTTTAGAACGGTCTTTCCTTTTCTATTCAAAGGTTTTATAAGATAAGAATTGAGATAGAGATAAGAGAGAGAGAGATATAAGGGCTTTAATTGGTTGCTAGTTTCTAGTGTTCTGTATTTCCGTGTGTATTTATAATGATGTCTCTTAGTACTTACTAAGGGGAATATTCACTCTGCTCCTCCTGCTCCCACTGTCTGTCAGAAAGCCAGAGACTCCACAGTCTTGAAATATAGTAATTTGATAAATTGACTGTTTAGCCAATAATACCTACTCTGCAGATGGTTCAAAATATTTGTTGTAACACTACAGAATAAATCGGTGACCGAGTACTGGCAGAGACCTAAAGCTATGAAAGATGTTATGTCCCCAAACTCTTGGACACTGCATCGTCTATTAAAATTTGGACACCCACATTGCTGAGTAACCTCACACTGTGTGCTGGAAGGTCCCTAAGAGTGGTACAGAGGTGCTGACAGGCTGGGGTGGGAAGCTGGCTGGAGGTAACCATTAGGAAGGGCTGGAGTGAGAAGTCAGGGTCCAACTGCTGAGTGTACTGTGGTTCCTAACAGCAAAGTGCCCCTTGGACTTTGTGCCAGATTATCCTCCTTTTCATCACACAAAGGCTCATCTGCATCCGCGGTCTAGTGTCCCACTGGAATTTATAAAGATTTCAATCTTATTTGGTGGAGAATTTAAAAGTTTTTTTGCTTCCGCTAATATCCTAGCACCACAGTCTGTGGTATTCTGGGAACCATCTGCCTCGATTGCTTCTTCTAAAACTATTTTTAATCTCTAATCAAAGATTAATTATGCCAAGCTTTGGGCCATGGAGACTGTAGAGGAGAGAAAAGGAAGAGAAAGTGCCTACAGCATTCACCAAAGACACGGGAAAATCAGGTACAAGTTAGTGCTGCGGCTTGTAGCTGGGATTCAGCAGCAGGGATGCCGAGATAAGCTCTGAAACACCACGCTGAGGCTGTGAAGCTGCCACGTGCCAGCCCTCTCTTTGCAGAGGGGATGTACTTTGCCAAAGTATCACTTTACGCCTCCCAGATGGTGTCTTTCTACCTGTCCTGGCACCTACCCAATGCTATCTGTCAGTATTTAGCTTAGAGAGCGTCGTTCTTTAACTCTTATGTCGCTGTACCGCAGAGCTGTGTCCTGTGTGTGCCTCCGCATCTCCATTTTGTTTATAGTTGCAAGGGACAGCACTCCCCAAGGTTTTTCTCTTTCCCCTGGAGGTGTATCCAAGATTAAAGTCTAGTCTGAGGCTGGACCTCTACTTTAAAATTTGGAGTTAAGAGGTTACAGGAAAATTAAATGTAAATTTAATTCCGATCAGAGCTGTACAGCCGGGTTCCTCTCCAACTGCTTCCTTCATGCCGAGCTGGGGCTGAGCCTTCAGTGTCCATAACAACAACTTTCTCTGCAAATGGTGTCCTAATTCTGTCTAAAACTGTCCTGGGGGACTTTGACAGCTCCTCTGAGTTCTCTTTGCGGTTTCTCTTCATCTGTTCCCCTTTATCCAAAATTCTTTTCATGACGCCAGTCTGTTGCAAATACAGTTTCGATGGGTTATTTGAATATTAGCTACCGTTTGAACAATTTCAGCCTGGCGCTTCATGGGTTACTACTGAAGTTGTTGAAGTACTCAAAAAATCATTCAAGCTTTTATATACATATTCAGAGGAGATTTTTTTTTTTTATCTTTAGAATATTCTATATAGCTCTCTAACACTTCACTGATATGAATAAAAAATCTGATCATTGGGTTGTTTTTAGATGGATGGAGAACGTATTTCCATTTCTTTTTCCTCCTTCCTTGTCCCCAGACGTGCAGAATTGGAGAAATGCAGTTTTGTCAGAGTATGCCCAACTGCCCGAGGATTGGGCTACTGTCTTGGGAGTTGGAAATCCCTGTCCCAGAGAGAGACACTTCAAACTTCAGTGAAATTTTGAACCCGATTCTCCAGGATTCAAGAGGATTCTTGAAGCACTGGCATTTTAGGACAGCTTTTTTCACCTCCACATTTCCTCACGGTTTGCGTGTTAAGAAATCCAGCGTGATAAGATATTTTGAGAACACCTATCAGCCCGATCTGTACTAGGTGGAGACAAGGTGGCAGATGAATCTTGCTGCCTCTGCCCCTGGAGCTGTAAACATACTAGTCTTGAAATCAAGCGTGTTTTTATATGACTTGTGGTGGCAACAGCGATAGCTGAGGGGTTTTAAGGCAGCTGATGAAAACTACCTGCTTTGATATTGTTGAATCTCAGCAATACACCTAAAGAGTTCTTTATTTGCCTGAAATTCTCTTGTGTTCTATCCCAGAAACGACTGCTGGGGTTATGCTGGAAATGCTTTTTTTCATTTGTTAATTATGTTCCTATCTGCAGTTTAATGTTAGTATTCCTATGATAGCTGGAGAGACCTGTTTGGTGACTTTTTTTCAACTTGACACTTAAATCTGATTTCACACATCAGATTATTTAATAAGATATAGTTACCTAAGAGAAACAATTAGATGTAATTTCATAACATATTGAAGTAAATTATTACCTAGTGCAAATACAGGAGCCATTTGCTGTCACTTGCTTAGTTCTCTAACTGGGAACTTGTGCTTTAGTGTAAAATTAAACATGATTTTATTTACTGTTTCTTTAATATTTCTAATATCTAGGGTCTCTATCATGATTGCCTACCTGTTTGGAATGTATAGCAAAATATAGTCCCTATTCACAAAGGCAAATACAAAAAGAAGACAGAGGAAACACTAGGTAGGGATGAAGTGATTCTCATCTTTGGAATAAGTGGCAATTGCAGAATATCATCTGCCTAACCATTGTCAAATTTTTGTAAACATCACGACAGACATGGGTTTTAAGAGTAGTTTGAAGAGAAGGACAGCTGTTGCTTTGTGAATAGTCATTTTTTTTGTTGTTGTTGTAAATAGTACAAACAATAACATTGCTGAAAACAGAGATGGAATATATCACTTGGTTGCTCATCCTTTTAGCGCTTCCCTTCTGTCAAGGCCCAAGTCCCCAAAGTACTCTTTTGGGGAACATATGTTGTCTGCCAAAACTCATTTGAAATCTGAAAGCAGAATAATGTTTTTCTTAACTTTGCTTTTCAAATGTAAACCACTTACATTTAGGGTGAAATGCTCCTTGTAACTACAGGATACTGTAACTGTAAATCATCAAGTTTTTTCCAAAGAAGTTCAGCTGTTTTAAAATTTGGCTATAAAGGCTATTCTGGAGGCATATTTCTAAGCTATAAAGATGTCTTTTCTCAAATTACTTGAGAACTGAACTGACTAGAATAGGAACACTGCAACAAGAATTTTAAAAGTGTTTGTGCTTTACAAAAAAAATAAGTGCTTAAGGTGGTTTCCTTACCAGTTAATCCCTGCAAGTATCTCACTACATCCAAAAACATGCTCTCCTATCTGGGTGGAAATAAGGCAAAATTCTAAATGGGCAAGCACTGTCCACGAGAGCTGCTGTGAGGTCTATGGAGATTCACACTCTGCCACCGCCTTCCTGAAACGTTTAACAAATTGAGTCAATAGTTTGTTAATAATAGTTGCATATTTCGCAGGCCCAGACCGGAGGGTCTCGGGGCAGCAGAGACCCACAGCCTACCTGGAGTGCAGAGACAATGTTCTCCCTCCTGCTGGCTGCCTTACCCACAAGAGAGATGCAACCCAGCTCTCAGCTAATTGTATAATACAAAAATCCTTTCAAGATAATTTACCTGAACAGATAACTCAGATGGAGTTCTATTCGTGGCTAGAGTATTCCTGATAAATGAGAAAGGATAACTACTTTTTTTTTAAGATTTTTTTTTTTAATTTTTCTATCTATATGTAAGATATGCAGTTCTTCTAGCAGATTCCTGTCCTTGGAGTACCTGCCTTGCTCTGACAGCTAATGCAGAGTAGTGGATTTCCGTCATCAACTACCATTTATTTTGAAGAACTATAGAATGGTTAGAGTTGGAAGGGACCTTAAATATCATCGAGTTCCAGCCCCCTGCCATGTGCAGGGATGCCTCCCACTAGACCAGGTTGCTCAAAGTCCCATCCAACCTGGCTTTGAACAATTCCAGGGATGGGGATTTCCACTAGCTTCAGCAGAAATGTCACCCCAAAAAGCTTCTCACCTAGGCTTAGTTGTGGAAAAAAGTCCAGAAATCTTTCTCATTATGTCCCAATCTTGCCTTGTTTTTGAGGTTATTTACTATTAACGTTAATAGGAGAAGGATTTCACTTGCTCAGATTTGTCCTTTTCAGAAAATATGTTAAAAACATATCTATGTAAGAATGTATATGCAATATCTCTACATAAAGCCTTATACGTATGGTGATGTGTTTTATAATACTTCGAGTGAGAGCCTGGGTGGACGAACCACTTGTGAATAAGGGCATAAACTGCTCAGCTGATTCTATAAACTGCTTCAGAAGAAAAGGTGTCTGGGGCAAGTGAGAGGCCGGAATACTCTCAGTAACTGATGGCGCTATTGGGATGCTGGAAATGTAAATAGTGCCGGTACATCCAAGCTGAGAACAGCTACTCTTCTTTTTTTTTTTCCCCAATCATTTACCCCACTGTACTGCAGGAGACCATCTTACCCATTTTCGTAGTAGAGCACGCGGCCGCCATACAGCACAGAAGGGCACAAACCCCTCAAGGGTGGGGAATTAGGGGGAAGAAAAGGGAAATATTTTGCTGAGAGTACCTGCAGGGAGTGAGGTGTCCTGCAGCAACATCAGCAGGTTCGCTTTCATGTCAGGGTTGAAGTTTTAGATAATTTCAATCTTCGTTTTTTTTTTTGTCTGAACCTGGACCTCTCAGCAGAGCAGTAAGAGCAATCCAATGTTTAAATCCCACGGTTTTGGTGCCTCCCCAATCTGGTTCAAGTAATTAATCTAAGTTTGTGTCTTTGTTTTGCTGAATATTTGCTAACAATATATAATTTTAAAGTACTGGCTATCTTACTGCGTCTTTTAACAGACTGACACTTCATGGTTTTAAGCGCTTCCAACCCAAATACCTGATATAGTACAAAAATGCCTGATGCCCGAGCCGACGTGGCCCAGCTTTCGCAAGGTAATTTAAACTGCCTACGTATATGTGAATGAAACAAGATACTGGTACAATAAATAGCATTTTAATCGCCTACTATTCATTTGTTAACTCTGGGGTGAAACTAAACTTCTGAACTACAGTATAGGCAATATACACAGCTTCCTCTGAAGTATTTAATTAAGTTTAAAATATCAAATTTTTTAGTTTCCCCCGTCTTCAGAGAAGTCAGATAATGGAAACAGAAACTCAGAACAGCAATCTGTTACTTTCTGAGAGCTCCTCTCTGTCCTCACCGATGAGATTTATGATGCTGTAATGCTGCAATTTCATCATTATTTTGTAATCTTCTTAAACGAGTGTCTCATGTTAGTGCAGGCAATCACAATAACTGCTTGAATAGGATTTGCTGCTGAGCAAAGCTGCTTGTGTTGCAAAAGCGACTAGAGGAACACACAAGCAAAAAAACATTGTGCAAAGGTGTTTACTTTCCCATCGGGTTTAGAGTGAGTCCTGAGAAGGGAATTTAGTTATGACTTCACCCATGCTAGCAGGACGCCAGCGAATTGTCAAAAAAGGAAATAATACTCTAATAGCAGCTTAAGGCAAGTTCCAAAACAAAGGAGATTTGTAACCACAACACTTATTTAACGTGGAAGACTGTCAGGTTTCTATAGAGTAAAATAGAAACTTGCCTCCTTCAAAAACTCTCTTGGCTTTGCAGCACCTACTGCTCCCACTGTCTCTTAGCCTCGGAGAGGACTTGCGCCGGGTGATGCACACTGGCTGTATGGCAGATGGTCCTTCATCCTCGATAGCCGTGTCCCGGGGAGGGGATGTTCAGCAGCTCCCCTTCCCTCCAAGGTGGCGGCTGAGGCGATGGAGGCAAAAACAAACGATCCCAGCAGATCGCGCCTGTTCACATTTGAAGGCACTTGTCTTAGAATCATAGAATCATAGAATGGTTTAGGTTGGAAAAGACCTTGAAGATCATCGAGTTCCAACCCCCCTGCCATAGGCAGGGACACCTCCCACTAGACCAGGTTGCCCAAGGCCACGTCCAGCCTGGCCTTGAACACCTCCACGGATGGGGCCTCAACAACCTCTTGGGGCAACCTGTTCCAGTGCCTTACCACCCTCAAAGTGAAAAACTTCTTCCTAATGTTCAATCTAAACCTGACCTCTTCCAGTTTGAAGCCATTCCCC
>VUYV01000114.1:730623-773015 GCA_008711295.1 Anarhynchus alexandrinus
ATCAGCACACCCAGGTCCTTCTCCTCAGTGCCGCTCTCCAGCCATTCCCCGCCCAACCTGTAATTGTGCTTGGGATTGCCCCGACCCAGATGTAAGACCTTGCACTTGTCTTACAAATGACCTGATAACTCTTTTTTTAAAAAAATAAGGTTGCCTCAAAACCTTTCATTAAGCATTATTTATTCATGTTACAGTCTACTTACTCCTTCCAGATAAGTACTGGCCATGCATTCAGTATGTGTATTTTTCCTCTTGAAATCTTTGAGACTATTCATGTGGGTAAAGTTATGTATATGGGTCTGTAGTTATAGGGTCTGAAGATGTTGTTAAATCACTAAGGTTTGCCGTTAATAGAGAGGCATTAAACAGCCCAGTCCTAGCTTGATTTTTAAAGGATTTTTTCCCCAGAAGACTATAGCAATAATATCAACATATGACTGTTGTAATTTATTTTCCTCTTCAAATTCAGGCTAGGAAAATATTGCTGCTCGTTACTTCTTTGCCTGTATGCAGCCTGCTTAATTCTGCTTTTGTTCTTTTTATCAGAGATATTGATCTATGATTTGATGTCCCTTGACTGAGTCATGCTTCAGGCTGTTGGCCCTGGGCCTAATTGTACTTCTGGTTTCAGAATTCTTTGTAATATCTGCCTGGAGGCTTCTCCCATTTGAAAAACAAGATTGTAGCTCCTGTACAAGTAATAATGTAAATGACATAGTACTGGTGCCTCTTCTGGTCTGTTTGAATTCCAGGTTCGTAACAGCAAATATCTTATCCTCATTTTTATTTGCAGATTTTTGAAGTGGTGTGAAGAAAAAGTGAGAATCCTTATTATCTTCTTTAGAGCCTTATGGATGTTCTGTAGTTATCAAAATAACAGCCCCCCCCCGAAAGTCCTGCTTAAGTCACAATTCTGAATTTCTTCTTCTCCATAAATGTTATTTTTTTTGTTGCATGCTTGGTATTTTTAAGTCAGTGTTTCTTGAGACTTCATTTTAAATTTAATTTTATGTGTGAAACAAGATGCAAAATAAGTACAATGGTAAAGAAAAATGACACGTTTTCCTTCAAAATACCTTTAGAAAGATGATTAAATATTGTAACTTGATCTTTACAAACATGAAAATATGTACTGATTTCAGATAAAAGTTAACATGTGCTAATAACTATTGCATTCAAACATTTTTCTCCCAGTATATTTCTCAGCTGTAATTAACGTTGCAAAATTAACGTTGCACTGGAGCTACAGGGGTTGGAGGATGTTTACGTCCCAAGAACTGATGACAGAGTTGGAAATGCAGTTGGTCTGCCCCTGTACCTGCGTAGGCAGGGTGCTCTCATGTAATAAGGTAAGACGAAGTTAGAAGGATTACATCATCAGACTATAACATCACTTGCTGATAGTGTCAGGGCTGCAACATGCTTCTTGTAGCACTACTGAAAGCTGATGAACTCCTTTTCGGATATCACAGGACTCGCAGTGGTGACTCAGCCAGAGGTCACATCTTAGCTGAGCGAAAAATCGTTCGTTTGAAAGAAACAGGTTTAATTCTCATTTTCAACCCCTGGAAGTAAAATTGAAGTTTATTTATGCAATCCACTGGTTTCTCTCACTGACAGCAGTTTCTGTTAATTCTTCAAAGACACTTTTACCAACAACTAAAATAAGGGATGATGAAATTTAACAGGGAGCTTGCTGACTTTGTAGGCAGTTTTACTTGCTAAAAAAGCACCTAAAATGCAGCTAAAAAATAATATGTGGGCATCTTTTGCTTATAAATACAGGGAGAGGACAAGGCTTTTAGCTAAGGATTTTCATTATTTGAGGATCATCTCATGAAAACACTTTCCTCAATCAAGTAGTTAGTTTGCCAGTTAGCTGGTGTACGCTTAGAAAATACAGCAAAAAAATCATTGGGCAGTTTTAAAGCTAAAATATCATAAATCTTGTTACGTTTCCAAGCTGGGTGCACATACATCATTGTATGGCTCTAGATACAGTACCTCACTCTGATTTTCACAGGTTAAAATGAAGTGGCTTTCACAGCTAAATACTCTCATATGGACTCTTCTTTTTTTTAAAAAAAAAATCTATTTAGACACTGCAATCTTAAAGGGTTGAAAAGCATCTTTATACTCGAGTGATACGTATTTCAATTCTGCCACTAGCTCTGTAGGGACAGACAGCACATGTGCAACTTCTTCAACTTAACAGAGATCTGTTTATGCAGGACATACAGAAAAAGCAGCTGATTTTTCCACCCGCAGATGTAAGAGGACCTGTGGCTATTGGGAGAGACGGGTGTGCGGACAATACATGGGGAGATATGGAGTATGTGGAGTCCTTACAGGTGATGAAGTGAAATTCCTCCAATAATTGCTGAAGACGTCTTTGACCGGCAACTCAACCAATGTTAGAAATGGGGTAAGGATGTGGAAAAAATGAGATTAATATATCTTTTAAGCTAGGCTGACATGTTTTGTGTTAATGTATGTATCGAAGATTTGACTTTTACATGAGAAGATAGAAGATTATTGAGTATTGAAGTCCTTTTCAGCTGACACCTTTCCACGCTTTATCTACTCCCTTCCTTTCTCCTCCATACTTACATTTGGCATTACAGCTCTCTGCAATTATTTACTAAAAAAATAAAAAGTCTCAATCAGATGAGAGCCTGCAGACACACTTAAGATATTTAATTTTCACATATGAAAGTTCTGGGAAATTCAGGAAGTAGAGAAGGGGTGAAGATTGGTTATTTGTTATTTCACAGCTGGAAATACAGGTTTTCAGAGGCACAGCAAGAATTGACAAGAAACCAACTCCAGTCCTATTTGACTGTGAGAAGGCAATAGGTAATCACTGCTAAACCCAAACAATATAATTATCAGTGCATTTAAGCAATAATATCTCAGTTAATTTTCAGTTTTTGAGATAGAATGGGTGGCAGATTCAAGGAAAGAAGAGGGCACAGAGAAAGAATATAAGGGCAGCCTGAAGTTAACAGTTGAAATTGTATTTTAAAATTACTTTTCTAAAACAGGTTGTTGATAGAACATTGATTTTTAGCTCTGAGTAGTAATTTTAAACAGCTGGAAAACGATCTCTCAAATACACCTTCAGCTCCCGGTTTGATTTAGAACATGCAAATAGATGTGAAAAAGTGGTTGCCATTAAAAATGGCAGAAAGCTTTGTAAAAATACCAGCCTCAGTTAAGCAATTTCCTATAGGGTGCATAAAAACATAACTCGGAAGGTGGCTGTTTTGTAGGTATTTCCAGTTATTTAGCATCTGGTAAGTACAACAGGCTTGCTTTGTTATGCCAAATTTACTTGTCTTTGTTACAAATGTTATTTTAGTTTCTTTCCGGTATTTTTGCTTGTCTTGGTGTATTTGCCTAACTTTTCATATCAGGAGATGTGGGAAAAGAGATCCTCCTGGAGAGGGGAACCTCAGCTATGCTAAGATATCCTACAGTATGTGACAAGTACCACAATAAATAAGACAGTACTCGCTTGGAAGAACCTAAACACAACTTGTTTGCTGAAGGTAGGCTGGCTGTTCGTCAGAGTAGCGCCCAGAAAAGAAATCTGGGAAAGAATGGAATTTCTCAGACAGGAAAGCTTTCAAAAGACTTGTGTCGAAGAAGGTACCATAAGACCATATGAAGGAAGGCATCAGAAACCGAACTGGAATGTAATAAAGAAGCAAGATTGAAAGTAAAAGCTGGGTGGAAGGGAAACCCTTAAAAAGTAAACCCAGAACTACGACAATAGTGTTTAATAGGTTTAATGCAGTCTTACCCTTATTCTAAAATATGCAGAGACATTTTTCATGGCTGCTGTTTTGTGTATAGATGGAAGAAATACTGCTTGAAAAATCCTGAATGTTCCCTGAAAGCAAAACTGAGGAAAAAGTT
This sequence comes from Anarhynchus alexandrinus, assembly GCA_008711295.1. Taxonomy (NCBI): domain Eukaryota; kingdom Metazoa; phylum Chordata; class Aves; order Charadriiformes; family Charadriidae; genus Anarhynchus; species Anarhynchus alexandrinus. The sequence goes on from VUYV01000114.1 coordinate 734,545, forward strand.
AACACAGCAACAAATGTGTTGTGGTCTCCTCTCACTCAGCTCCAAGAAGTCATTGATGACATCCAAAGTCAGAGCTAGCAACTATGGTGGGAAAAGAAGTTGCATAAGGCATCACCCCCAATTCTCCAGAGCTCATGTTGATTAGAAAGTTGCGGAAAGTAAATCACCCTACCACGACTGCCAGCACAAATGAAAAATAAATAAATAAGAAAGCTCCAGTGAATAATAACTAAAATCCCACCACTGAATAATCAGAGAATTATGTCGACCATCAGGTGATCTATGGGAGATTCTCCACTATGCCAAGTCATTAGAAGATGTGAAAATTGTTTTATCTTGGATTTCTTTTCCTGAAATAAATCATACATACTATACCTAAAGAACACTTCCTGATAGGAGTGAGAGACTAATGAAATACTTAATCAAAGGTCAGACAGGTAAATTGATATCTTATACAGAATACAGCATTCTTTTTGCTTTTTCTTAATAATATTTTAAAGGTCTATTTCAGAAATCTATAAAAGGACATACATATTTATGTTGAAGTTATACTTTTATAGATATTTATTGAGGTAAAGAATAATTCTTGGAAAGCAATAGATTTCAGAACGAAAGAAAATGGGCCTTTTTGTTTCTTACGTATACTGAAGTATCATTGGCAATGCTACAAAGAATTCTGTTTAAAAAAAAGTCTCTAGAACTTATATGAGTTTTTCTGGAAGCTTTCAGAAAGAACAAACAGAATGAAAGTCTGAGGCAAAATAAATAACCTTCTTAACATCTGCAGAAGAGCTTTTGAAGGAGTCCATTACATTATATATCACTACGCTACTTTACATATTTTCTACAAGTGTTCAATTTTACCTAATGATTCCATTCAATCTCCGGGTCAAGCTGATGCTAAATCTATTCTGATTCAGTGCAAAGAAAGACAAAACAAAACTCCCCTGCTCATCAGCTCCTGTAGGGCTGAAAAAGTTTTGAAGTTCAAAAGTCACAGTGTTTTTTGTGATGGGATAATATAACTGGGAGAGACAAAGTAATGAACTCACACATGCCATTGTGAGAGGTAATGTTTTCCAAAAGATCATCAGATTTGGACTATTACTTGTAATGGAAGAGTATAAGAGGAAGTAATTTTGGTGACAAAACGGTTGACACAGGGATAAGAATGATGAGGTTTAAGGAAATGTAACGAGTGGTAAATGGTTGCTTGCCTGTATTTTTTGTTGTTTTTTTTTTTTTTAAGGGAAAAATCCTTATTTTCAGTGAAATTAAGCAGCTAGCAAGAGGAATGAAACAAAACAGATGCTAGAGAGGAAAAGAGAGAAAGTGAAACTGCACATTGAGAAATGGGCAGAAAAGCAGAAACACTAATTTATTGATTACAAAATGGCATTTAATTTATTTTTAATTTTCTACTTTACTGAAGTTTTTGTTAGAGATCTTGAATATACGGCTGTATATGCTGTATAGGAACTCTTTCATCTCATGACAGGGAAACATAAGGATGATTAGGTGGCTTTGGTTCCCAGTGTCATCAGTATACAATTTAGAGAATATTTGTTTGACATAGAGGGATGTGTGGGTGGGGAAGGAGTGCTAGTTTCACAAATTTAAAGTTATAATGCCTCACATCAATGCTATGTTTTTCTCTCATCAGCTATACTGACTGTATTCATTCAGAGAAAAAAAAGTTTGGTGGTTTTTTTTTTTTGATGCTGATATGTAAAAACACCTGCTACTGCTTGGGGCTTTTTTTGGTCTCATTTGCATTTTGGAAGCATTTGATAACCCCTTCTTTGCTCTGTTTGCCATATAATTTTAGAGCATCTCTCTACAAATGAGTGCTCTCAGAAACCATGAGGTTTCTTTGAGGTTCTCAGAAACCATGTTACCACATGAATAGGGTGCTGTTGCTGAGCTAATAATCCCTGCTATGAATTTGGACTTCTGGGATAATTATTGACGAAGCACTTGTATACATTGGCATATCCACCTGCAAGTGAAAATCCCGGTATTTACACCTTTTGCGGGCAGGAAATTTAATTCTACGTCTTCTTCCTTGCTCATATCCAGATTTTGTCCTCTAGTAAGGTTATTCAGATAACAGCCCTTGTCTCTTCAAGCTGGTGTGCCATCTGGCAGCTAGGGGACGTGACAGAGGTGATTTTCCACTTGTTCCTCCTGGAGAATTTTCTAACCAACGTTGCATAAGGGCGGTGGCTGGGGGTGCTGCACACCATTTGCCCCCCCTACTCCAGCTGGCTTTAGATACACTTAGCCTTTTCCATGAAGGAGGATGGCAAGGGAATCATCCTCACGAGGGCAAAAAAGCTATTTTAGCTTATCATCAGACAATAAAATGGAAATGGAGTGATACACAGTGTAATTAGTCAGCTGCAGTGTGACTTTGCTGCCAAAGTCTAAGATTTTAAGATATAATAGAATATATCTGTTGGAAAAAATGATCATCTAGTCCAACTGCCTGACCACTTCAGGGCTGACCAAAAATTAAAGCATGTTGTTAAGGGCATTGTTGCAATGACTCTTAAAGACTGTCAGATAACTCACCGAATAAACAAGTTAATAAGTATAGTTAAGCAAGATTGACTAAATTTTACATGTTTCTGCAGTGGGATCGGGATACTTGTGTTTTCTCTTGATGTTCTTTGGCTGGGACCTTCCCTCTGCTTTCTTGTGTGCTGTCCCATTGCTGTCATTCGGATTTATTTTTTTTTAGGCTCGTAATTGCTGTGGAGCTTCTTCTGTCCAGTTGCAAGCTCCGACGTATCCTTGATAGCCTTGGCTTTTCTTTCTTGTGTCTTGTGGTTTTGTCATATTTCTTTCTCCTTTCTGCTCCCCTGGGGGCTATCCAGCTGTCCCACTCTTGTTTCTATTGATAGTGAGTGAGAATGAACGCGGGTCCTGCGTTCTTCATGTCAGAGTTGCCTTTTCTCCCTCATTTCGTGGCTGGCACTGTCTGGCCCTCTTAGTCTGGGACTCGCAGTGCAACAGCATCATCCTGCGCCCACAGCGTGGAGTAGTGTGTTTCTATATGCTGGTGGAGACATAAATTTAGGCATTTAGGGGATACCAAAATTCGTTTGGTTACCGTATTTGGAGTGGAGGAGACTCGTGGTGGTTGCAGGGATGAGGAATTGCAGGACCATAGCTGTCTTCATTGGCCCCAGACTCATGTGCTTGGTGTCTCTCCCAGCTCTGTTGGCCTGGGTCTTGGCAGTGCTTAGTATTAGATCCTGTCGGAGCTTTCCCACTTGGGTTTGAGACCATGACCAACACCTCAGCGGAGCTTTTTGATTCCTTACTCAGGCAAACATGCTGCCTCATACTATACCATCCTCCCTACCACCACCACGGTCTTCCAGTGGATCGTCTCTTCTCATGTGCAGCTCTGATGGCACATTGTTTCTCTTTGGAGGACTTTTATTTTTCTGGTTTCTTTCCATTTTTATGTAATTTCTGAAACCACTTTCTAATTTCTCCCCCTCTCCTTTTTTTTTTTTTTTAATTGATTCTTGTACTACCCTTTATGGATTATTAGAAATAAAAAATAGAGACTGTTTTTTCCTCTTTGATTCCTCCTCTGCTTTTCCTCTTATCCCTTCTCTCTCTGCATCACTCTTTATCTGAAGTTTCTTGTTTTCTGAGAGGAATTAGGCTGAAGACTAACGCGTGCTCTGTGTAATTTATGTGTGCATATTGCAAATTATGTTTTCTGGCAGCAATTAACAGTAATTTTCCTTTTTGTTTCTTTCAAAGAGATTAAGTAATGGTGATTAAATTAAAGGAGAGAAACAACACATGACAATGCTGGAGGCCTCTGAAACAGTATAAAGGAAGGTTTATATTAGGGAGCATGATATCGAAGGAAAAACTTGCTACAGAGGTAAAGCAGCGTGGCAGTAATTAGGGATGTGGAATATATTCATAAGATGAACACTGAAGTGTTGGAATTGTTTAAAAAGTTTTTGCGATGGTGCAGGGTTGGGCATGTTAGGGAGAAAACAAATGGCTTTCAGGTTAGACTCCTCAAAAATGTGTGAAACCAATTATACGTGAAAAGGTAATAATAGTAAGAAATAAAATGTGAGAACGGATTGCTGGTGTGTCTGCTATGCTAGAGAAGCAAATTTTTTTTCTGTTTAATCATGGGCCTTGTCACTTCAAACAAAAGGGTGTAGCTGATTTAAACTCTGAAGATGTTTTCTTGCTTGCTTAGTCACAGCTATTCCATATTACCATGTAAAAAAACCAGATCTTTTGAAAAAGTTTTTACAAAAGCCATTTTCAAAGCACTAAATATCTCATCATCTGTCTCCTGAGGTCATTGTCCAGGCTCCTTGAGGATTAGGAACAGGATCAAAAAAAACCCAAAACCCAACCCAGAGCTTCTTTCCAGAGCCATTAATAGACTGTTTCATTGTTTATTTTGTACTAATTGATCCAGTCACAACGTAATGCACAAAATCAATTTGTCAGATTGTGTAAGAGCTTAGCTAATATTTACTAATTTGGTTTTATACTTTAATTATTTTTTATAGTCTGGGAAAGCCACTTCAAATGAGTAAATAATACTTAGGATGGAATGGCAGTTTAACCCATTTTAAAATGCACTTTTTACATTTTATTAAAAAATAAAATGTTAGCATCTAAATATTCTAATTCAAGCTTATTTTTACATAATATTACATATAGCAAAAATCATCCATTTTTTCCAACTTAAATAACTGTGTATTTCTAAGGAGAGACTTCGCACCTAAATGTTGTTAAGTGTTAAAGAATAAAGGTATGAAATAGCCTGCAACTATGGTGGTATTTATAAACACTTTCTTTTTTTCTTTTTTTGGGTTCTTTTTACTATTTAAATTGGAGTGTCCGTGCCTAGTTCCTCTTACGCACTAAAGATTCCTGAAGATCTTGACAGAAGCAAGATTTTAGTCTCAGTCATCACACAAGTCAGAAGTTTATTAACTACACTGGATTTTCTTTGAAACAGGCAATCTGTAAATGTCCTCAGTCATATCCACATTTAAAACAAATAGGAGTAAAAAAGGATGTTTGCTGTTAACTATTTTTCTGTAAATTAAAGGAAACTGCATAACTTATAGTCTGAACTTATGTAACAGGTATGATTTTCAGGATATCCATATTCTGTCCTCTCTGTTTTCTAGTTTCTCCTCTCTGTTCTCCAAATCCAGATGGAGGCTCTGCAATAGAATAAGTGAAAGAGGAAGAAAAATTAAATTGGGCTTTTCCATTCCTTTTAGTTTGTCCATAAACAGGGATGATACTAACAGCGAGTGGGACTGAACATCAATGTGAATAAAAAATATGCAGGATTAGTATCAACCATTGTAATAGCAGTTTGGGTGGGATACAAAATGTCATGGCTCAGAAACTAAGACAAACTGAGCAGTAGGAGTAAAGCTGAAATGCCGTTAGGGAAATTACAGAATCAAAGAATAGTCAGGGTTGGAAGGGACCTCTGGAGATCATCTAGTCCAACTCCCCTGCCAGAGCAGGGTCACCTACAACAGGTTGCACAGGACAGCGTCCAGGCAGGTTTTGAATGTCTCCAGAGTGGGAGACTCCACAACCTCTCTGGGCAGCCTGTGCCAGTGCTCTGCCACCCTCAAAGTAAAGTTCCTCCTCATGTTAAGATGGAACTTCCTATGTTCAAGCTTGTGCCCATTACCCCTCGTCCTATCACTGGGCACCACTGAAAAAAGACTGTTCCCATCCCCCTGGCACCCTCCCTTTAAGTATTTGTAAGCGTTAATAAGATCCCCCCTCAATCTTCTTTTCTCTAGACTAAAGAGACCCAAGTCTCTAAGCCTTTCCTCATTGCCTGTATGCTACTGGGCCTTATACCTTTATCTTGCACAAGGGGTGCAAACTGCAATGGATCTTAGTAGTTCCTGAGCCCTTTTTTTGATAACGATGCTTCCATAGGAACACAGGATGGCACCACTTGGTCATTGCAATGTGTTAGGCAAGAGCATCACAGCTGGGAATCTGCTTCTTGCAGCCGGTGTGTGCATTCAGCCTACTTGCTCCGGGTCCTTGAAGTCTGTGCTAATATAACATTGAAAGCCACCCAAACGTATGTCCTATACTCATCTCCCAGTGAAGATACTAAAAATTCTCAAACCACCAAATGCCTGTTGCTTATGAACACAGCGGTAGCGACCGTACTGGCCATGGAGGAGGTGGGCAACCTTATAACATGCTAGTTTCGTACTGAATAGGATTGCTTTGGTTTCTGTGGAGCCTCATCGAGAGAAACAGCGTGAGAGAATGCCATTAATCAACATCAAGATTTTAATACTTGATGGATTGAGTAGTAGCGGTTTTAAATGTAAAATGATGGCTCATTTTCAAGATGCCACTAATTGTAAATCAAATTCTGAGATACTCATCCACAGTTACAGTTCCTACAGAACACCATTATTGTTTTCAATTTGCCACTTTCATTTTGATAGGAAAATATATCATGAAGCTTTGATTTTTAATTTATTTTTATTACCCAATGTTTATTATCATGCTCCTCATTTTGACTTGAGCATCCTGCGAGAGAATTTTCATTTTAATGGTTATTTGGTAAAAGAGATTAAATCAACCTTAAGAGTGTATTTTACTTAATTTCAATCATGGTTTATTGCTCAGGATATATTTATAAAGATATGCATGCTTATATGAAAGGATTCATTAGGAATTATGTTACCAAGGAAATGACTTAGCGAACCTTTTTTTCAATACGTATTTGCTTTAAAATATTACCAAATGGGGGCTGGCAGGTCCAAATATGAGACGACTCAATTAAATAGGAACTTTTCTGGACAATAATGCAAATATTCTGAGCGCTATTTTCAAAAATACTTAAAAAATAAGACCACTCTTCAATGAGACTTACACTTTCATTCACAAGAAGCTCACAAGAATTCTCTGAAGGAACAAGAATTACACTAATTACACTTTTCAGTGACTAATGCTGTGACGCTGGTCACCATTTTTAGTCACCCAAGAAAGTCCACTTTTTGCTTAAATAGGCTGAACCTCCGTTATGCTGAAAGTTATCTGAATCACACCTTGTTGACTTTGAGCAACCTTTTATTTAATGTGAAGAGTTTTTTGTATGTAGACTGATATTTAGCATCCAATTGAGAACTCGTATGTTTGGAGAAGTTCAAAAAAGGAAGGAATTCGCAGTCTAGAAACTAGGTTTTCCTTATTTTTTTTCTGGAGACTGAGAAGAAGGAGAAAAGGAAGCGCATAGCAGAGAATTAAATAGTAAACAGTATTTAGGAGCCAATGAAAGGGAACATGACCAATTTTAGGCACTTCATTACTTCCTTAGGGTCTGCTGACAAATGTAATATACTTATGAAGACATGCTTGGGCACATGATTATGATCCCAGTTAACTATAGGCATAAACTTTGGGCTGAAAATGTGTTAAAGATTAGTCAGCAGTTGATATATACGTATAGATACTTATATTTTTAAGCATCGCACCCTCTACAACGCCCGTGAGTAATGCACTGTGAAAAGGCCCAACTAAATAAATTAACATTTCTTTCAGCTAGTTTCCAAGGCACCTGCTGCTTGCAACTATTACGTAGAACACTGAAATAATTTAATCAGTATAAAGAGAGGTATTGGCATGGCAGCCACATCAGGCAACCTTACTGGATATCAGGTGTATGAATTTGGTATTTCCCAGCAGATGAAGGCACTTCTTCACGAGTGACATAGTCAGTGACAAAATTTTATCTGAAGGATGGTTATTTGATAATGTGAACATAAACCAAACCAAACTGTGGAAAATACAGTGGCTGCATATCCTGAAAAGAGCGAGGGTCAGTGTTTCATGCAGTGGGAAAAAAAAAAAATAGGAATTTTGCCTGCCTGACACAAAATGTGCTGAAGGTTTTCATTCTAAAGCTGAGCACAGAGATTTCATAATGAAAGTGCCAGCTCATCCTGAATTATACAGTACTTAAACTACATCTCTGCACAATGTTTCATTGTGTAAACTCATTAACAATTTGCTTTCCATGACATTTTGCTTGTGGTACTTTTAAAAGAGTAATCCGTATAACGTTTATTATATTGGTTTATTTTAACACCAGCGGCACGGAACTGCAAGGGATCGTCAAGCTCTCAATTCTGCTATCTCAGAGAGCAATATCACCCCATCCTTTTCATAAACAGATCAAAGACCCTCTGACTATTGTTCAGTCCTGTCCAGGAATTTCACTGATTCAGAAGTTAGAGATATTCCTCTTACGGTCAATTGTCCCCATNTTTTTCTGATTTCAAAAGTATTTCTTTCTCCTGGTGCTTCAGTCTTCTAAATTATTTATGAAAAACAAACATATTCCTTCACAGACTTTGTTTGGAAAGGTAAACATGATTTAAAAAAATTATTATTTTTTTTTACGACTTATCAGCATTGCTATTTTAGGCCTGAGTGTTATGAACCTGTATCGATATGCCCATGCTGAATATTTAAACCTGGGTTGCAGGTTCATGCAACTCAAGGAATGTCCCAAACCCACTCATTTCTTATGCAGGTAAGCCTATGGTAAAACAAATTTTTGGTGACAGAATTTAAAGCAATTTGTCAATTTTGGTAAAACAGTGATTAATCTGTGTGATTTGAACTTTGTGGCATACAGATTGACGTAGCTGTTCCACGGGTTTTCATCTGGGAGTTGCTGTTTCCCCACCCTTTGACTGAAACATAACTGACTAAAGGTGTTTGCAGTTCCCGTCAGAGTGTAGCTTGATCTGTTTCTTGTACTTATTACAGTTAACGACAGGATTTGGCATGCTCTGGTCTGTGGAGTTAACCTCTAGATTAGGGTAGGTGAGGTTTTGTCATGAAGAAATTATGATCTACTTTAGCGCTCTGAGTGATATAACTGAGATAATACCTTTGTAGTCATACACTGTAATAATGCAATTTATGAACAAGTTTGTTACGAAGTGAAACCAAACTTGTAGATAGACAACACAAGCTACGGTCACCTCATGTTACTTTGTCCTCTGTTGGGAGAAGAACTGAGCAACGAGACACCAACAGTGCCATTTGGAGAGCTTTTCTGCACTATACCCCTTGACTAGAGGCTAATTTTATGCTTTACTCACAAAGGTGCTTCCACTCCAATGCCTGTGCAGAGGTGAGAAACGCTTTCCTTTTTCTGTACGTGGTGATGTCTTTATGTGCTCGCTTTACTGGCCACGCGTGTCCCCTGTGGCTACCTGCAATTGCATGCCAGATATATGCTAATGGAAACTATTAGAGCACTTTCAGGGTTGTACTTCTTATTAGTCAGTTGCTGTCATTTTTCACACTTCTAACAAATCGCTCGAAATATATTGCTCACGGTTGTGGTTGAGACATAAATCTTTTGTTAAGAGATTAGTGAGTCATCTATCCCATGGCCCTCATTGCCACCTATTACACAATTATAAGAAAGCTTTCTCCACTGTAGATCTACAAGGCTTCTACTTTGGTTATTGCAGGGTAGCAAAGCTGCGTCTAGAACAGCTGGACAACGCAAAAATAGCCAGATGATGCAAGATGATCGCTTGTTGAAACCTGTTTGCTTTTCATGGAGACTTAATAGGACCACCATCGGTCACTGAGTTTCATCTTGGGGGTCAATGGCAGCACCATGGGACAAGGATGAACAGCTGAGTTACAACAGCCCCTTCGTTACCGCTGTTTCAAACCCCTATATTCACCATGAATTGAGTTTGTGCGTGGCTTGTTCATGAGTACTGAAATATTTTTCAACCTATGTTAATGTTTTAGGGTCACAGGGCTCTCGGCCCACCTGAAAATGGAATTTGAGCCTGTGAAGTACTTTTACAGGTAGATAGATAGAAAGTATGTCTGAAATCTGCCTTTGGGCAAAAATACTGTGGTTTTACCTGGTGAGATGGTAACCTCTGTGCTCCTCCGCTATCTTCACAGAGAGTCTGTGTAGGATGATATAAGGAGGAAGAGTTGCTAGCTTTCCACTCTGAGATAAAGAAGGATTTGTCTCAGTCTGAATTTACTCGAAATTGTTTCATTAATGCACATTACTGCCCATTTCCTATTTATAAAATATAGAGACTAAAAGTGTCTAAGGATAAATTAAGTGGCGGTGGACTCAATACATAAGCGAACTGTATCTTAAAAAAAGACTATAGTAGTTGTTTAGTGCCGAAAAGATGACCCAAGAGCTTCTTATGAAATTTCTGTGCAGATAAAATGGAAACAAAAAATGCAGTTTTCAGAACCATTTTGAAAAATATAAGAATTTAAGAAAGAGGAGTATTTTTATCAAATGCTATTTAAAAAATTTTAAATTACTGTTATTATGTCATGAAATAATTTAGTGAGTAGTATACCATGAAACTCCCAACACACATTTGGAAGAGAGAAGAGAGGTGAACGCAGAGGGTATCCAAGCAATGTGAAGTGCAGGACAGTTTTGCTTAACAGTTCTCTCTAAGACCGTTCCTTGAAAGATAGAAAATATGTGCAAAAACACACACATATATATATTATACATATATATTACACACATATATATACATATATATACATACATATATATACACATATATATTACACATAATATATATATTAGCTAAATTCTGCTAATCAGGGATCAAAAATCCAAATGTTTCGGGTTTCCTAGAAGAAGAGACTGAAACTAAATCTGCAGGTAGAAAAAGCAGGAGGAACAAATGTTGTGTCCCAGAAGAAAGTCCTTTTCTTACTACTACTAATATAACTTCTCCTTAACAAGCATCAAGCAATTGCATATTATTTATAGTGACACACTAAGCTATGTAAGCAAAGAATTGTGGCTATTATTAACATGAAGCTACCCAGCTCTGTATCGGAGAAATTAATATTGGCTCTGCAAGATTAAGATTGTTTTTTGAGTTCTGCTCATGGCTCATCGCTTTGCTTTGAATCTTGTAAGAGCTGGTATTTTTTGCTATTCTTCCACCAGCTAGCTGTTGCCTTGTTAATACACTGTCTATGATTTTTATGCCAATATTGTTAAGCTATAACTTACATTGTTCATGTAAAGGAATTTCTTAAGCCATACTGCCTGATATGTTAAAAATCTACTGTAAGAGTTAGGGGTAAATAAGAGCTCTAGGCTTGAAAATAAAGGCCAACATGTGAAGTATGTGAGTAGAAAGAGCTTCATATCTTCGTTTTCTGCTGTTTGGCATTAAAATTTCTCTTTGCACCCTTGGCACTGTCAAAAACACAAAAAGCTTAGTCAGACTCCTTTAGACTCCAAGGTTTTGCCGGAAAGGGATGTTATATAAAACTAGTATTTCGGGATTTGTAGCATTCCAGGATTCTAAGATTTTTCCTAATTTTTAAAGCTTTTATTGTCGACATCCTTGAAATGATGCTCGTTAAAAACATACATGTTACTAATGAGTTCAAGTATGCATGAATGAAACTTATCAAAACAGCCAGTGTCTCCTCTTCTTTTACTTGCAAACTCAATGCCTTTAGTCCAGAAGATAAGCACAGTATTTTGGAGGGCTAGAGTCACCGATGAGCTCAGCTGCATCTTCGTCATCAATTTTGCTTTTCTAGCAATTATTTCTTTACCATTAAATTTGAGATTATTTTGCCTGCAAGAAATCATTAGAATTGGACGTGCTCTTTTATGCTATGTGTCTTTTTTGAATCGTTTAAGCCCTCCTTCGCTAACAACAAACGGGATACCAGGATGGAATTCTTGGCAAAATTGATGAGCCTTTTGCTTCGAAACGGACACCGAACTAATCGTGTCCTTACTGTGACTTTGAGCATAACTTGTAAAGAGAACTTCCATAAGGTTTTCAGCGTTTTTTGGATTTCATTGCATTCATTGAATCTGTTCTGTAGCTGGAGTTTATTGAAGCTACGGAGCAAGGGCTGGGCTCTTTATGGTAACACTTGTTTTTATAATTGTCAGCTTCTGTTAGAGACTGTGGTAGGCATCAAATAATAATTCTTATTACTATGTCTTAAAAAATATTGAGCATAAATTTGGACTTTGCTTAATGCTAACGAGCATACTCAGCCTTATAATAATAGTGCTATGGTCAAAAAGGAATAGAAAAACTCAACAACTTTTATTTAAAGTTACTGAAAAGGTTAGAATACTTGTTTCTTGTACATCTTCCTAATAAAAAAAGGCAGGGTAAGCCAAAATATTCATCATTGTACCTAGTCATGTCCTCAGTCCAGATCAAGGAAATGCAACAGATTAGATAGGAAAACTTGTTGAAAAAATACATAACATGAAAATCTAATTGAGTTCAATGTTAACATATGCTTTCAGTATATTTTTGCATATAAGAAATGGTGATAAGTTATTAGTAGCTTAAGAAAATATATATGACATAATACAGTGAGCGGATCTGGGAACTGAGACACTACCATTTTTATAAAGCCACACATCAATACTGGAGCTCTGCAAGCCAGGAAATTAATCCCAATTTAAATAGGCAAGTCCTGTGCAAAAAAAAAAGACCCACCAAAACAAAACGAAAAATTCTAAAAGATTTTTCTTTTCTTTTTCTTTCTTTCTTTTTTTTTTTAATTTTTATTTNTAATCAGTTTTGCAACTCAAGAAGCAGCGTGAATTCTGCAGTTACATAAAAATTTTCAGAAAGACGTGACGTACTAAGTAGCAGAACTTCAGGCCTGATAAGAAGAAATAATTATGGAATCTCTCAATAGATGCAGCACCTCCCTTCTCTATTAAAGAAGGAAAAAAAAAAAAAAAGTTAGAGCTAGCCAGGTAAGTTAATGAACTTCTGGAGGCATTGCTGTTCCAGAACAGTTAACTAAACCTCAGACTGATTTGCGTAAGGTCATTTTCACCAATTTTTAGCATTCTGGTGTGTGATTCTTCATGTAAGAGGCCTTTTAAAAAACAGTACGCTTGGTAAATATTCTGGTTTACTACAGTCTGTTCTTGAGAAATCTCAGCCTAATAAATATGCAAGGAAATAGATGGCAATAAGGAGAACTGATAGGGGAGTAGAAACAGATGAAATGCAGTCTGCCAATGCTTGGATTTTGGTCAAAATGCTAGTTGAGATAGAGCCATGTATCCAGTGGAACAACCTACAGCTCATATATTTTTCTTTTCTCTTATTTTATCAGAAACATTATCAGAGTGTGACCCCCAAACAGTGAGTGCGTTATTGATCTTCTTTTATTAATAGGCTGGGTTTACTGTGGTTCATATATCAAAAATATGTGTATTCTGTCAGTTTTTCCACACAGACATTACATACAAGAGGTAACGCAATAATATTTTTCATGGTCAGTTTGATGGGATGTCAGACTGCTGCGTGGTTTTGAAAATATTTAATACATTTAAGCGTCATTGATCTAGGAGTAGAAATGAACTCTCTGAACTGGTGTCTTGTCCAGTCTGAAATAAGACCTTAGAAGCTGAACAGAACGAAGAGATTGATGGCTATTGACTCACTGGTGTCTCCTAATACGTGCAATTAAGGAGGTCACGATAAGGGACAACTGGAAGAGGTCGTAGCCTTTCCTGAGTTCGCATACGGCCGTGACCAGGTCACTCTGCAGTGGCATTTTAAAGAGGAATTCCGTCACAAAAATGAGATGTAATTCAAAACTATTAATTAATGCCATTAACTTGAAAATTAAGATTATTTCTGATTGCAGAGAAGAGAGAAAAGCGAGCACAATGCAAACAGAGCCAAGGAAATCTCAGACTGCAAGAAAGGCTTCATAGCCTGGAATAAATATATATTTTCAGAGGAATAAAGATGAATGTCTGATGGGAAACGCTTTTAGATGGAAAATATTCTAGCTATCTGAACAAGTTGTGTAGATTTGGGAGCAGAACAAAATTAAAATTTGATCCTTCAAGAGAATCGTGCCTTTAGGAAGGGCAGATTTTATGAGACCAGGAGGTATTTGTGGGCCTATGTAACTAGAATTTCACCTACAGATCTTGCAGGTGGCAGGACTGTACAAATCAATCTGAAGAATTTCTTTCTACTCCAGAACATATTTGAACCGTAAATTCTGTGAAGCAGATCTGCTTATACCAATTATGGATATGAGCAAGTGATTATCTACCCCTACATTAAAGCATCATTAAAAATATGTTGTGGATTCAGTGAGTGGCCCTCAGCTTCTAAACTAAGTAATTCTTCAAAATTTTAGCCAGTGAGAGGGAAAGAAAACCAAAATTCACTTCTTATTTCCGCAAAAGACCCTTCTTTCTGGATACCTCTCTATTCAAACATGAAAATGTTGCAGTGACATAGATACTGTTTAGAACTTGGAAATACGAAACGCTTGGGTTTTTAAGCTGATTAACTCTGATATCTTATAGAAGCAATGTAAAAATTTAGCCTTTAAGACAACATGTGCTTCCAAAAATAGTCTCTGATATGCTTATCCCTTTTTCTTGCAATGCTTTCTCTTGAAATAAAAACCTTCCTGGAAATGTCTGGTAAACTTTCAGTCTGTATCGCATTGGTCAAAGCGCCTTTCTGGTTTGGAAGGAGGCGTTCCGTTTGCTATACCAGTAGATGTTACTTGATCTGCTGATCCATGTCAGCAGTGTTTTGATACGATAATTTGGGTATTTTTGATATAACCACTCTCTATTTAAAGATTCTTCTTTTTCTTAGGATATATTTTTCATAAGATGGTCTTCATGAATTTTCTGTGGTTATATTTAAGATGAGGAATGTGTTGGCTGAGGAATGCATTAGAAGACACCAAAAAAATGTCATCAAATCACTTGCTGTTTCTCAGCGATGCGTGTCGCAGTTGTGCTTCTGGACTGATCGCCGCAACAGTTCCTTACTGATGGTGCCATGCAACAGTTGCGTAGATGCTGCCTCACTTAATTCTAGTAACTGCAGTGGGAAGCTGGGTGGATTTACATAGTCTATGTCTTTTTAGAAAGTTATTTAGTTTTTTGGTTCTTTTCCTCTGAAGCTTCTGCAGTACCTTGAGACTTTTATTGAATGCCCGCCTGTCTCCTTGAAATCGCTTGCAGGTGAAGACACAGCTGGGATAGACTTAGTAAACCGCAGAATTTTGGCATTTAAGAAGTAAGCACCAGAATGGATGATATTCAGGTATCTGGTCTCCAGAAAGGAATCCAAATTTCAGAGCTACATGTCTACATTTCCTTTGTGGCAAAGGGAATCAGAGTGACAACTCTAATCCCAGGACGGGACCTGGTTGAGTTAATTGGAGATGCTGCCCTGTTTGGTGTCCTTACACCTCCAGATCAAGAAAAAGCTGAAGATTCCCTCAGCTCAGGGGTTTTGTTCTGATTTTTGGTTTTTAATCACTATATTGGATCCTCAGAAAGATTTCTTTTAAAGCAGTTTTATCTCCTGCAGATTAACATTCATAATTAAATTAGTCAGAAACACTGTTTCACCTGTCTCACAGAGGGGAAACTCCCTCAGAAGAAAGTGATTTAGGATTCCTGTTGGCTCTCTGATGAGTTTTACCCCTCTCTCTACAGGGCACTCATGGGAGATGGGCACTAGCTAACCTCCTCAGCAAACATGAGGTAAGAGTAATGCTGGTGAAAAGAGACTTCCTCTGGGTTTTGTGGGGTTTTTTGTTTGTTTGTTTGTGTGTGTGTGTGTGTGTAATTCGAGTGCTTAAAAAAAATTAAAAAAGAAGCATCTTGGTTTCTAGTTCTAGCTATAAAGCACGACCAGGCTGACGTTGTCGTGGTCAGTGGTGAGAGGTATCTGTAAATGGAGAGCACTTAAAAGCATTTTTCCTGGAGTTTTCTTATCAAATCTTCTGATTAGACCCTTCTTTGGCACCGTTTGCTTTATGAATCTCTTTTCTAGGATCCTGACTTTCCCTGCCCTGTCTATAGGAAATATACCTGCTGAATGAATGTGAGAATAATTGGTTCTGCCCTGTATATTTCTATTTCTAAGATAATTTCTCTGTTAAGATCAGTATGGCTTTTAATGATTCTTCAACTAATTTCAGTATGCGTTGTCTACTTTAGGACTTCATCTCATATGTGTTTTGCTGGTAAAGTTCACAGAAAACTGCCTTTCTTTCTCTGCCTGCTTTTATTTTCACCCAGAGATTAAAAAAATAATTTTCTTTCCCACTTCCATGGCTGCCTTGGAGTAGGGGCCGCTTCCCGAGCGTCCACATGCAGCAGTCACTCTTCTTCATCTGTCTCATGGGCCATGCTTTCCTCTGCTGACATTTCAATTACTTATTTTTATCCCACAGTAAGATTTTCTGGGGTTTTGTGTTACTTTCCCAAACAGAACATCTCAATTCACTGGAACAGAGATATCGTACGGCCTCGTGTGTGTACTTCTTTTATTTCATCTCGCTCAGTTTTGCTTTTATCTCCCTTGCCATTCTCTAGTAACACCCTAAATTACCTGCCTGCTAAATCCCAGTTTGGTGCCCTCTATTCTCCTTTCTATTGATATATCTTTCTTGCTGATTTTCTTGTGTACTAGCAGCTTTTCTTTCTGTTTTTTTCCTCGTCTCCTTGCTGAACATCTTATTCTTTCTTTCTAATTTAAAGTCCTTTTGCCCAGTCCCATTAGCTTTCCCTCTCAGCAAATTGGTGGCCACGCTCTTCAAAAAGAATTTGTCAACTCTTTGAAGCCTCTGCTTTGTGTTTCTGAGTCCCCCTACCTTTTCGGCACTGATTTATCACCACAATTCTGGGACTTTTTGGTTTTTATTCAACCCAGACTGTGGCAATGAATCATACATGACATTAAGCAGGTTAGATTGAACCTAATTAGGTTGTACTTCGGGAATTACAAACCGCAAATTCCTCTTGCGGATTTCTAGGTCTGGGATTTAATGAAGCGGCAGAATTTTCTGCCTCCTTCAGGACCGGGCGACGGCATCCTGCTTGTACCAGCTCTTGGGTGAGTGTCAGCAGTCTATCCTTGCTCCATCTCTCCTGGCTTCCTAGCGTTGTTCTTCTGCATTGGCTTCCCACAGCTGCTATGTCATAAGGTGATTTAACTAAAGATCACAAAATACTGTCTAAGCAGAAGGGGTGAGTTGAGGTTACTCAGGCAACCTTGACACCCCCCCCCCCCAACCCCATTTTCTAACTTGTGAAACTTTTTCTTTGCGAGTCTGTAAATGTTATTTTAATGTAATTTGTGCCTAATATATATATATTATAGATAAGTCTATCTAATAAGCAGTTTGAAATAATATATGTAGATTCTTCTATTTTATATTCTTTTCTGTAAGTCAGCAGAGTAGAGTTCATTAACTTGATATGGATCTTTTTCAGTCTGTAACCATTCACCAAAGAATGGATTTAGGAGTATATTTATATGGTAAACGTACTGATACTGCTTACTTTATATTAAAGTTCAGCTTTTTAACACTTTTTCCATATATACACATTTGGCTCTTTTGGAAAGGGACTTGTAATCCAATCTTCTTTCTTCTCATTTCAGCAGAATTCTCACTTCTAAACTAACATAGATAGATAGACCTGTTGTAAGGATTAAAAAAAATTAAATATATATATGTATTTATTTGTGCAGTACTTAGACAAGGATACTTGAGCACACTATTTATTAAAAAGAGGAACAGTTACCATACTTTAAATAACAGTTAATACTTTAAATAGTGGACACTACTGAGTTGTGATGCATGGTGTGTTGTTTTGGTTTTGGTTTTTTTTGCATGGTGGGGGAATATGCAAATAGAAACTATGTAGTGAATTCATACAAAAACTTGTTTCATAGAGAGCTATAATAATACTGCATGCAGGTTTTGCTTTTCTGAAAGTGATAACGCAGCATGTAATATATAACTGACTAATGGAGATTTGCCACTGAAGTAACTCAATCAAAAATGTAATTTAGCTTGAAACTCTCAGGGAAACAGCTATGACTCTTGTATCTGTCCCAATTAAATAGTGCGATGATGATTGCATATATGTTACTGATATGGTTGTTAGGAGAATTTCTGACAAAGCTTTTGCTGGAGATGCTAATGAAAAAGTGTAATCTTTGAATCTTCTGATTTAAAAAAAGAAAACCACTGTCAACAGAGGATTTTTTTAACAATTTTCAAAGGGAAAGTCTCCTCTGTTCAAAACGCTTTTCACTTTGAATATCTTTAAAGCAGAGTAAGGAAGAGTGGGGTGTGTTTTTTTTCCGATCTGTTTTATTTTAAAATAATTTACCAAGTCATCAGATTCTGAAACAGATTCGTGATTTTAATTTTAGAACAATTAACTTAAGCACATCAATTCAACAACTGTACCACCTTCAACTGCCTCTGGAAAGTTTCCAAACTGGTATTGGTGTGTCTCATAAAGCAAAAAGAACACCATCTACTTTATGAAAGACCAATGCATTTATCTTAACGAAAACTGGCAGTTATTTGAAATGTACCAAGAATCCTTGGCAAGGAGCCAGATGATTATTAAAAGGTGCTCTTTTTTCTTCTTTTTTTTTCTAAATTTTCTTCCCCCTGAAAGCACTTGTGACATCCACCTTACCCTCTGCAACTAGGATCCTCCTATTGGCAAATAGATCACTTGATTTGACAAGATAGCTATACAGCAAGAAAACGCTATATGTCTCCCTGTGCTGGAGCTGTTACAGAAAACCGTGGAACTATCATAAGTTTTGTGGCAGATGACATCTTGGTTATTCCTAGGAACCCTTCTCCTGGCCTTGAAGTGACTTACTAACCTTGTTTAAGCTCACCTTCAGAAGTGAATGTGCACCAAGCGATATGAGCCTGAGCTAGCTGAAAATATGCAAAACTTCTAGCACACTTTTCCAAGCACTAAATGTCTCTCACAACAAAGCTATCAGAAATGCAGTTTCCTATACTCCACCAAAAGCCCCTACGGAGACTCTGTGGACAAAATCAGATAGCCACCAGCATGAACTTCCATAAATAATTTATGAAGGTAAAATGTGCCCACTTACCAGCAGAAGAACAGCATTTCAGAAAGGAAGACTGCGTTTCTGATCTTTCAACCCCGATCCTTAAGGAATAACTACAAAAAATAAGTATATTCATAACTAACATTCACAGCTGTACTTGACATTAAAAATCATCGAGATACTGGCTTTCTGGTATCTAGTCTTTTTCTCCAGGTGGCACCTCTGCCTGACCTCTCTGTCCCACCAGACCTACTGAACTTATTACTGCTTCGCTTGCTGACATTACCCTCTGCTCTGCTGGTAACAACCATCATTTTCTTTCAAATTGGCAAGATAATTAACATAATTATTCTAAACCTTGAGTTTACTGCTTTTATTTTAGATCTAAAGAAGGACTTGTATGCCCAAAAAGCTTGTCTACAGTCTCCTTGCACAACTATCACTCAGTAAGTCTAATAAAAAAGAAAAAGTCCTCACAAAGCTTCTCTTTCTCTGAAGCATAGATGGAATATATGTGTTCACACAAAATTGGCTATTAACATACGCTTCTATAAATTACTATTTCATATCTTTGAAAATTCATCAGTTTCGCTGTATTCAGTTAAATACTCTGTACAAAACACAAATCCCTTTCTGGCTGAAAAGATTTGATGATGAAAACACATTCAGTGCTTCTAGGACATATAGCAGTGACTTTATGATATTGCTTGTGCTTTATGTCAGTTTATGGATAAAACAACCTCCGTGTAACAACTGAAAGGAGAAAAAAATATTGCTGCAAAGTTTTGACAGGGTAAATAAGCTTGTGATTTAGGAACTATAGGTGATCACAAATTTCTTTTAATTTTCTAATATTTCCTGTCAATTGGGATGATGCACATCTTTTAAATTCATGCGTCTAAGATCTGTTTAACTTTGTGTTTGGTTTTTGTGTGTGTACACAGTCATCATGCTTATTATACTCAAAATCTTGTATGACCAAAAGACGAGCACAGTCGTAAGTGGAACTAGGAAATTATTGTTACTCCAGCTCACGATTCAACAATATAATAGTCTGATTTATTAGTTATGATAATATACATTCATAATTCGAATTAACATAGAAAAGCTTTAATAGTAGAGGTAAACTGCTTTTCAGGGGAAATAAATAAAAAATCTTTCCCAGGAACCCTTTTATTCTCTCGGTGTGTTCCGCCCCCCTGGGTCCGAAGGGCGGTAGCTTCAGCCGTCCTGAAAGAGGAAGGGAGAGGAGCTCAGGATGAGCCGTCAGCATCCTGAGGTCGGCGCTGGGAGGTGTGTGGTCCCGTCGCAGGGAATTTCTTCCTTTCCTTTGCTGGGAGAAGAGAGGTGCTGATAGTTCCTTCCTCGGCGGGCTTAGGTCAGCTTGGGGCTTCATTTTTATAAGTTTCCTTAATACAGCTTACGTGCTTACTTGTGTTATTGGTTCCCAACCTTTCCCTTTTTGTTCTCAAGCTGGTTTCAGCTGAACAATGAGAGGCTGCGCTCCTGTAGTGACCTGTGAATTCCAGCTGTGATTTCTGTCCGTACCCCTGCACCTCTGGCACCGCCCTGAGCGCGTGCTCCCTTCCCCACCTCATTTTATTCTAGAAGCATAAACAACTCAATCCACCCTGAATAACTCCTCGTTACCACTATAAACCAAAGGAAATCTGAAACAAATTTAGACAATAGTTACCTGGACACCAGACAGTTGCTATCACCATTTTTTTTTTTCTTTTAAAGGCTAAAGTCAACTTAAGCTAAGACAACCCAGACAAGTCCTGAGACCCTGAGCTGTCAGGTCAGCGGCTTCTAGTAATGGCAAAATTATTTTCTCTATCTTAAAGATGCTTGGAAAGTTCAACCAAACCAAAGCCAAATAATATTGCAGAGATAAGGTGACCTCCTGTGAACCACCCAAATAGCAGGAATTAAACTCTCCCTTTGTTCATGTCTCCTCACTTAAAAAAAAAAAAAAGTACTTTATCCTGTCTTCCATGCCGTTCACTTATTGTATTGTGATGCTGGTTTCTAGTATCCTTTAGTAGGTGTGTGGAAAGAAATTAATTAAAAAAAAATACAAGTCCACTTATAAATAAGTATAGAAACTTACAAAAAACTTCTTCAGCAGTGAAAAAATATCTGCCAGGAGTTTTAAAGATTGATTTTGCTTCTTGAAAAAAGTTGATGAAGTAAAATAAACCCACCAACCCCCTCCCACCCCTCATAAAAAAGAACCCAAACCCACCAGAACTTTCTGAAGAGATGTATTGCTATCAGTGGGCTAATAGAAAACAACCATTAAAAAAAAAAAGTTCATTTTTTGCTACTAGTTCCTGTCTGTAGTACTCACCTGTCATGTACGATATGATGTTTAAGCAGTCTTTGTGTGAAACAAGAGAGGGGGACCTCTAGAGTGGCGTTTTACAAGAAATAGCCTAATTACTAAGTATGAAGTGTTTTGATTTGGCTTGCTTTTTTTTGGGGGGGGTGGGTGGGTTTGGTTTTGATGTATGTATGTTTGTTTTTTAAAGCAGCCATGGAGTGAATGGGAATGAAAACTAGATTGTAAAAGCTTTAGTCTTTGATAGAAGATAATTCTTATATTTTTGCTAGCCCAAAGACAACTGTGCCAGAGCTTAAATGGATCTCGTGAACGAGAATAACAGTAGCTGCATGACCTCAGTTAGAATATTTTCATTATTTTTCATCGCCCTCAGCTAAAGAGCATTTGAAATAAAACGCCCTGAGATTTCAACAGGAAAATACCATTTGGTGTCTCTGGGTCTTCCACAGAGCTGCTGGTATGAAGCTCAGGAGACGTGCTGTGTTGTTATTCCCTGCCCTGTGTCTCTTACCATTAGTGTCTTAAAAGAATTTCTCCGGCAGAATAAACTGTAATTGCAACTGTTCAGTGCCCACCTGAGAAAATTACTTTTACTATTAAAAGTGAATGGATCGAAAAGGTTCAACGCATTCCTTTTCTACAAAAACACGTATCGGAACAAGACCAACAAAGTAACAGAACAAGCAGGAATAACATTACATAGCACAGTTGTATTTAAACCTGTCAGGGTTTTGGGTTTTTTTTCTTGAAGCCTATTACTCTCCTCTCTTACATATTTTCTTTGTATCTCTCTCCTTCCTCTTCTTCAGTGCTGTTGTGTGATTTCCAGATTCCTTTAATGCCAGTTTGACATCAAAGAGTCAGAATCCATTTTTATTTCCTTAATAAAGGCCATGGTTTTAAGCGATCTCTGCATTACAAATTGGAGTCAGATTTTCACAGATGCTGAGATTCCTCAGCTTTCCGTGCCCTGGTTTTGAAAAATCTTTTAAATGCCTGTGTGGTTTGCCTTGGAGTGTAAATCTGTCCCCCAAAGGAGGATCTTAATATTGAGCATTCCCATTAGTCGCTGTTTCAAGGCCAGCTTTAATGAAGATGAAGATGTTCCTTTCACGGAGGTTTTAAAAGAAAGTTCCATAGAAATATGAAAGCTTTCTTCTAATATTTCAAAAAAATCAAGAAAGTAGCTGCGAACTGAAAGACTTTAACTGATTTATTATTTCCTCCCCCCCCCCCCTTCAAGAAATGCAGCCGTTCCTTGTGAAACTTTGTAGTTGGAAGCCCACTTACAGTAATGGTTTCAGCTACTCCTAATGATCAGTCGAAACAGCCGAGGTTTTAATAATGTTTTCGAGAAAGCGATGTGTTTGGGCTCTTTTCAGCTTGCAGCGGGATAGTCCTTTTAACAAAGCAGAAATATCGCCGCCCATTATGCTGCCTGAGGATGCGGCGAACCACACGGGTTCTGATTTACGCTGGCAAAACAGGAAGTCGGGGCAATGGAGGCGAAATATTTTGAGGATGCCTGATTTAGCAAAACCTAATGTAATCGTGGAAATGGAGAGGGAGGATGGGTACAAAGGGTTCCTTTCAGTTGCGGCTAATTTCTTTTCCCCTTCCTGAGGCAGAGAAAAATCGTGCCTTCGGAACCTCTGCAGAGGGGCCAAAAGCAGCTTTCAGGCCTGGTTTTGGTGCTGGAAAGATGGCCAGCAGCCCGCTGGCGCTGAGCTCAGACCAGCCTCGTGTGAAGACTTGGGTGGAAGGGATCTGGTGTGTGTGCTTCGGCTGTGCTGTGCTGAGTTGCTCCTGCTCTCTGAAAAATCAGTGTTTCCCATTGCGGTGGGAGGAGAGAGGAGGGGCTGATGGAACAAGGGAATGGCTTTCTTCTCTGTTTGCCATCTGGGCAGTGCAACCGATGCGGTGTTTGCCATCTAAGTGGGATAAATCGCGTGTTTTGGGGAAGCTGGGGCCGGCCCAGAGCTGCCTGTGCAGACATGGCATGTCCCTGCTCGGCCTTGTGGTGGACAGGGCTGGATGTGGCACCTCCTCGCAGGACCCCAGCACTGGCTCCATGAGCCTGCTGGCCTGGCACAAGCCATGGGATAACCGGATTGTTGGGCTTTGTGGCTCCGTGTCTTGTTTAGGGCTGTTTTGCTGTTTCTTTATTGAGGCTGACATTCTTACACCAAAAAGTCTGGCTGCTGAACTCCGTGTCCCGGCTGGCAAGAGCCAAAGGCAGCCTGTTATTACCTGGCAATGAATTATGTATTAGCGTCTTATTAGGGGTGAAGAAAACCCCAACGATTGAAACACACGCGTAGTTCTTCCTTGGCCAATTAGTTATTGCGTCACGGTGTGAAACGTCAGGGTTTCTGTCCCTTGAAGGATCTGGGGATACTGTTTTTTCCATGCGTAAAACTGTGCCAGAAAATTGTTCTGTCATAGTTTACATAATCCTGGTAGGAACCCGTCGCCAAAACACATGTGCCTGCTGCAACTTGAGATGTCAGAAATATTTTCACGGGGATGGGAAATATGGCAGGGGACCTACGGGGGGACCAGAAAGCCTGTGGAAAGGGTGCTCAAGGATGTTTGAAATGAAACCGTGTGCTTGGCTTTTGTCTTACGTGCAGGCACAAGCAATACAGCGTAAACGCAAACATTATTGTAAACTTATGTTAGTTCTGATGCAAAACAACAGAAATTAATGTTCATTATTTTCTGATAAAAATACCAAAACACCGAGGGAATTTGCTGCTTGTAAAAGCGCTACGAGGCGCAGTCCTCGCCACAGTTTATTTTAGTAGCGCAAGTTGCTTCTCACCGTTGACTCTCAAAAGCTATTATTTCCCAAACGTATACAAAATAAGCCCGAACATGTTTACCTCTAATACAACAAGGTGAACTTAATTACAGGAAGCTTCAGAAGCGCACTGCTCATGTGCTGCTGACACAGCAGGGGTGGATCGGTCTGAAGGGAAGTGGCGAGGGGAGGACAATCCCTGGGTGGGAACCACCTTCAGAACAAAAGCCGAAACTTCAAAGCAGGTTAAAAAAAAAAAAAAAAAAAAAAAAANAAAAAAATAAATTAAAAAGCACTTTATATTTTGCAAATTACCTGTATTCATGTGCGAGTTACATAAGGAAGAGTTGATGGATGCAGTAGGGAGTTATTTTTAAGCAAACCTGCTGGTTGAGAGATGCATTTCCAAACTTGGAGACCTGGTTTTGTGCCCAAAATCTATTCTGTCGCTGTAAGCGTCAGTACTATTCCTTTGTGGCTGGTACAGCACCGAGCCCATGGTTAATGTGGTATGAAATGAATGAAAGGAGTCCTCCCAACTCCTAAATTCTATTAATTTAACAGAGATTTAGAATTTTAAATAATATCTTTTCTCAGCAGAGATCATGATGTACAGAGCTGTTTCAGTTTTGGTCTATGACCAGCTTCTGGAAGACAGTGGTTCTTACCAGAACTTCCAATTTTCTTAAACACTATATTTGACATTTAGATTGTTTTATTAGTAGTCAAACACTTTTTATTTGTACTTTGACCTTATTTATTATGTCAAATATAGAGAGTCAGTTTTGTAACATCCAGCTGTGCTTCAGTTTGTTCTTGACTGGATTAATGGTGTCCGTTGCATTTTGTTAGTATGGAACGATGGGCTAAGAACTTCTTTAAAAGTGTTCTTCAGATAGTTTAATCCACTAACTTCAGCTAGTCTTTGTAAAAAAGCTGCATTTCATTCTTATTGTATAATAATCCACCATAAAATAAGCTGAAGCCTCTTGCTCTGCACCTCCTTTCCTAATGTCTATTCACGTTTGAAAACAATCCACTTATTTTTATTTATATGCATGACATTTATATTTACTTTAACTAGTGAGGGCTTAACATCATCCAGTGCAAAAATATAATTAAAAAATATATTCTTGACCACCTATAGATCATTTTGCTTTAAATGTCAGGGTCATTTACTTTAAATATTATTAAAGTAATCACCTCCATTAATACTGATGATAAAACGCTTTCTGCTGTTCTCAGACCCACAGATATTTGGAAATAAAAACCCGATGCGTACACATAAACACAGGTTTTTGAAACTGGTGCTGGTATTTGAGATAAAGTTCTTAATTAAAATTTAAAATATTGTCAAAATGACTTCTTGAGGAAGTTATATTGGTGTTTTACGGATAGCTACACTTGGATAAAACCTTTTACTGTGAATAGCAATATTTCAAGTATTTTAAAATGCTCCAACTTTAAATAAATTGACGACCAGTGAGATCATCCCTAGACGTTCAATAGCAATGGTTTTACAGGACTGACACTGAGACAGTAATAATTATACCACCACTATGTCCTCCGCATGACTCATTGCTGCTTTTTTGTAGACGTCTCAGCTTCAGAAGTGAGTGTGTGCAAGTTGATTGGTTTGGGGAATGAGCAGAGAAAAGGGAGGGACAGACATGTTAAAAAAAAATATCCATGTGATCTCGAAATGTTATTTTTTTTTTAAATTTCAAAATGCTGCCTGAAATCCAGTATCAGGACAAACTGAGCACTTTACACAGTAATTTTTCTAGTTCAGCTCTTGTGGAAATGAGTTTTAAGTCCTGTTCATGGATGGCATTTACTGAACGCTTATTCTCTGCTGCTACACAGAAACAGTTTAACTCAAAAACCTGATGGCAAAGGGAATCTGTTGATGGAGTTGCTTAAGGAAGATTTGTGTTCTGTAGTAAATACTTCCCAGCATTCATATTCTTCTGCATCTTCTCTTACAACTGCTTCTTGAAGAGCAGTTGGTCATTACATTAAGGCATGTCCCTCGTTTTTGTTTTTGGTTGTGGTTTTTTTTTGGTGCCATTTCTTCCAACTCTACAGGAAAACAAAACACCCTGTGGATGGATAGATAGGGTCACCATTACTTATGTATGAAATATTTTTAAAATTTTTGTTGGGTTCATCGTGCAAATTATTGTGCGTATTGCACGGCAGTTCACTGAACTGGAAAGTGAGGTGACCTTGTCATTCGGAGATGCTCTTGGTCTATTTCCACACTTGGCATAGGGTGTTCACAAGCAGTGTGTGTGGCTTCTTGGGGTGGAGAAAAGAGTGCGAGACACAGACTTTTCAGGTAAAAGGGCAGGATTTGAAGAATCCACTCAGGCCTGTCCTCCTCTGCCCTGTGTTAATCACAGATGCTTTTGACAGTAATGCAGAAGGGGCCTGGGTGTGCATCACTGGTTATTTGGATCAAAAGGCTGTTTATTTGTTTGTTTTTTATTTTTCTTTTAATCACATATATTAGCTTGAAGGCTTTATGGAAGCTACCAAATCTCTGCAACTGCACTGCATTCCCCATGCAACTTTTCTACTATGGGGACAACTGGCAAATAGGATTTCCCCCCCCACCCCCATCTTCTCCTGTAGAATCTCTGCACAAAGATCCCGTACTTGCCTAGGTTAATGCTATGTGATTTTTCCCAGACGCTTAAGCTGCTATAAATCAAGTAAGTCCATGCATGTCAGAGGAAGGCATAACCCTTTATTTATGAATGTGTTAAAGAACAGTCAGAAAGGGATATTGATTCTGGTTTTATACGGGGGACTAGTGAGAATAACCAATCAATGTATCATAGGGAAAACTTAGCTGTTATGAAACATTTAGTGTTGTAGGGAAGTATAAAAATTGAGCAAATTCCCAGTGGACGGCAGCAGCATAATTTTAACTAAAGAGAGGATGTAAAGCAGAGATTGGGGATGAAAAAAAGAGTAAAAGAAAAGAGTAGGAGAAACTGATGTGTTATGAAGACCATTATATGAAGGCCCTGTCCATGGATATATTTTGATTAGAACATTTTGACTAAGATAGCACAATTCTGAACAGTTATTTACCAAAATAACATAGTGTAAAGATGGCTATTCAGATTACAGGGAAGGGAGGGAGCTTTAATAATTGTCAGAATACCGGAAAATGTAATTTGTTCTGTGTGACAGTATATCTACTTATGTCTTCCATAGCATGCAAACCTGTATTTTGTCTTACTCAAGCACTGTAAGGTGCATTGAACCCCTGAGAGAAACTAATAAATAATTGTAATAGTCATTGAAATGGAAAATACATGTTGTATAAGTGAAAAGAAAATATATATTAACAGAATATGTGTTCAGGAAAAAAAACCACCAAACCCCAAGACCTCAACAACTATTAAAAATTATCTGCAATTATTTATTTTTAATTTTTGGCCGAGTTTGTTCTTACTGTCCTAGTGCCCTTTCCAAGTTCAATTTGTTTAAATCTTGGAGCAAGTGAGGTGTTTTGTTGTCTCTAATTGTCTTTTGTAAACCACTAATTAATTATGTGTACTTGAAATGTCTGTATAGTTGATGGCACTGAGGGCAAAAAATACCCTGGGATATACATAGCCAACCAAATTAAGCAACTTTTGGCCTACTTGCATTCCACTTCCTGGAGCATTTGAACAGTTATCTGCCCAATGAATACAAAGCCTGCATTCAACAAGGAGAGGTTCATGGAAGTATTTCAAAGTCAGTTGCAACATGAGTCACGGGGTATCTGACAGTGGTAATTTTTATATGCAAATAGTATAATTGAGATAATAATAAACTTAAGCGCATGTGGCATTTACTATTATAATTTACCAAAAATCCTCTGAGAATTGTGGTGTCGATCTGGTGCCCTTTCTGTATCTCTGAAGTTTATACCTCAAATGCAAGGTGTACCATAAAGAAGTTATGGTGTTTTTCTTAATTTGTCTGTAAGGGTCAACATCGTAAAAGGAAGTTTCTGCTTCGATAACAAAGTCCTGGTGCTTGTTGATATTTCTGTGGTCCTCTAGTTGTTGACTTGCCTAATGAATCCTGCTGTGCTTTTCAAATATCAGCTTTAGTAGCCCAAAGTATTTCCATAGATACAATTATTGAGTTAACCTGGAAGAAAGAACAACATTAATCTCTTTTGCTCTGGGTTTGAATATGAATCTCATGGCTCGGGTCTGTTGCAAACGTTGGGGAGGAGATGCCCATCACAGTGTGTCCTGCTCACACAAAACATGCCCTTATTTTTTCTCAGAACAGGCTGCTTTGCTCAGGTCCTGCTTAAACTGAAGTAAACACTTGACTTTAATAGGATTTAAACGTGTGATTAAGCACTTTGAACTGAGTCTTAAAAAACAGCAGTTGTACCTGATCTCGGATACTTCAAGTCGGTCTGCTGCCTGCTCGCCCTCAGCGTCTGCTGCGAGAGATAATGAATGTTATTAAAAGAAAGCTTTGGAGACAAAAATCAACACTTTAAAGAATGAATGTGACACTGTTTGTCTTTGCCTAGCACATCTAAAGGGCAGAAAGGGAAAGTTTAACACATAATATGAACAAAGAGGGCTGAGAACCGATCTTGAGAGTCTTGCGGTACGCACTCGGGAT
This sequence comes from Anarhynchus alexandrinus, assembly GCA_008711295.1. Classification (NCBI taxonomy): domain Eukaryota; kingdom Metazoa; phylum Chordata; class Aves; order Charadriiformes; family Charadriidae; genus Anarhynchus; species Anarhynchus alexandrinus. The sequence continues at coordinate 763,340 of VUYV01000114.1, forward strand.
CTGATATCTCAAATGTCTTATCAGAGTCCATTATCGAGGCAGCTCAGTTTTTCTTGGGAAGGTAGAGGCACTGAAGGCATTTGCAATAACCATTTTAGGAGGGCTGGTGCAGAGAAAAGGGTAGAAAACTCTCAGGAGTGGAACATAAGGACAAAGGGCTACTGTCTAAAGGAAAACGAGAATTTCCCTATGGATTGTTTAGATAGGGCTGCTTCTTCCAGCGAAGTTTACCTGGGACAAGAGCTGATTCAACAGAAAATTACTTACAAGACCGTTTTGTTGCTGCCGTTTTAAATAACCATTGTTAGAGCAACATTTTTTTTTTTCTTTTAAAGGAAAAATAATATTTTGTAATGGAAAAAGATCATAAAGTGGGTTTAGAAATTTAAAATGCAAAGTCTCCAGAAATATTCCACATTAAAGGTGAGACTTTGAAAGACAGTTAAGAGGTTTAGGCCCAATTTGGATTATCTTTCCAAGTGGAATATCCTTAGGCCTCTTTGAAAACCATGAAACTTTCCTTCCTCTCTCATTACATTGATGTGCAAAGAAGGCTATGCTGCAACTTGAAGAAAATAATTGCTGTTAAACAAGATCCTTATTAACGATGAGGTTTCATAATAAATTGTATCCCTAAAATTTTACTCTAGCAGTGGTGCCCTGTATTTGTTATGCACTTCATCAATTTGTTACTATTAATTTTAATTGCTGTATTTGTCCTTTAATTTTATAACAGTGTGAATGGAAAGGAGAGAGAGATGCATTTCCTAATAGTTTGATTAAATCAGCATAAAAGATTATTTGAGATATTAGGTACAGATCTAACAAATAATTTATACTTCAAGAGTGGATTTCTCCCATTATTTTGCATAAAAATAATATAAATACTAAAATAAAGCAAAAATTGTGGTTTTGCTGCCAAAAGTAAAATTTCACTGTTTTGTATTAACATGTACAAAATTGGTAAAAAAATGTAAAGTCTGCTGCCATAATTCAGGAAGTTTATTAGTAACCTCAGTCATCAGTCATGAACATTCCATGTACATAGAAGAATCACTTGGTAGTGTTTAACTCTGGAAATAGGCTGGAAACTGAAATAACTTCAGGAAAGGCAGGGAAACATCAATATCTCTGTTTCTCAAGAGGAGGTGATAGACATCAGGGAGCCAGAAAGCTGTAAATAGAGAATGGGCTGTGTAGGAAGTTTACCAATGTTTTCACAGTAGGCAGGATATTGGAGATATGCAAATATTAAATAAAGAAGTGAGCTACCTGCACCAAATCTGAGCTATGGACAACCCTTCCTTGGATGTTCCTCTTCACATTGGCTGTCTGAGCATGCAGCAAGGCTGACTGGTTTGAGCTTTGCCCTGGGACTTCCTTGGGTGGTGGTCAACCATCAGGCAAGAGCCGAACTAGTTCATCAGTGTAACTCTAGAGAGCACTGCAGTGCTGGAAATCTCCTAAAATGGGACTTAAATTTGAGGTTCTGGCAGTTCAGAGTTATTTAAGATTCCATGGATCTTTAAACAAGAACAGCAGTCATTAAAATGACAAAATAAAGTCCTAAACTGAGTAATAACATTTTGCTACTTTGCATTTCGCTGTTCTCTCAAAATAATGTACTGTGATGTTTATTACAATAGTATACTGCTTTTTTATTTTCCTTTTTTTTTCCCCAACAGCTCTATGCTTGCACTGACAATAAGGAAGAGTTGGGGATGAGAAGTGCTCAGGTGCAGTTTTCAAAGTTGCCCAAGAGATTTGAGTGCTCAGCTGTCTTCAGTCTAATTTTCGGAGGTCTTTAAGGTGGCCTTAAAAATGTGTTATTTTTACTAATCTGGAAATATGCAATAGTTGAGTGCACACTACTGCTGAATTTCAAGGAAAATATCATACATGAGAGATAAGTAATTTCTAATATTTTTTTATAAGCAATGCCATACTTGGGCAGGAACATATACCTACAAATGCTATGACAAAAATTAAGGGGAAAAGTTAGTAAATGCCACTGCCCATATTTTCTGAAACAATCCAAAACATAATTCTGGGACTTTGATTTACCTGTTTTTTACATCTGAATTTCGATGTCTATTTATACGTGTTCTTCTCTAGGGACCGTTGATCACTTGATTCTATATATCCTGTTTCTTCCGAATTTAGCAACTAAATACTTCTAGTGTACAAAGCTTTTCATATTCCCTTAGGTCAGATGGCAACCAGGGTGACTTAATGGCCCCATCACTGTCTTTTTCATTATTTATTTATTTATATTCCAGCATTGCACCTTGCTATTTCATCTTAAAGGATCAAAAATATAAAATACCATTACCCAGATGCTTCTTAAACTGGAAATTATATGTGTGCATAAGTACACATATACACACACACACACACATGTACGTGATGGCAAGGTTTCTCTGGAAGGGTTGAGTGTTTCAATGGTTGACAAAGCTCTCAGGACACGGTGTTGCTGAAATACCTAATATAACAACAGAAATACCGTTGTTATATTTGGGCTGGCCCTGCTAACTCAGACAGACCCCTTTGGGCTGTCCCTCTGCTGTCCTGGACCACTGTCACCTTGGGTGGGCAACAACTGCCGTGAGAAGAGACACCCTTTTGCTTCTTGGTGTGTTTTTGCCCCATCCACTGGCGGAGATAGCTTTATGCTATAAAATTAAGAGCTTTTCTGCCAGCAGCAGTGAAGGGAAAGGCGTCAGCCAGGGTCGTTCTCTGTTTCGAAAGAGAAACTCAACTTATTGTCACAGACTGATATCACCAAGGTAAAGACGAGTCTGGGGAATCCAGATAAATCTGTTCAATCCTAACCAGATTTTCAGCTCAGGCTATGGGGATATAAACTGTCAAATGCAGTGGATCAGGCCTGTCACTTGTTCCATCAAAAAACAAAAATAAACCACTTTTTTTTTTTTCAATCTTTAGTTTCAAGCGGTTCCTTCTAGTGTCAAGAAAAATCGGAAAGCAAAGGTTTTCTGATACACATTTGAGGTGTAACTGATTCAGTAATCAACATGTTTGAGTTCTTTGCATGCAACAACAAAAAATCTAATGAGCTTCTTAAAAATTGTATTTCTTGAAAGGATGAAAGTATGTAATTAAAAATTGATTGGTGTAGCAATGAAATTAAATTGAGGGTCCAAAACGTAATGGTTTCAAATAATTTTTTAGATTGTCCAGTCATGACAAAGTAAGAGGAAAATATAAAAACTGTCTCAGTTTACAACAGCAGTCCTTTGATGGCCAGGAGGTCACGAAAACATGCAGCGTCCAAGGAGTTACTTGCAATCAGTCTTAAAGCCCAGCACTTCCCATGAAGCCTTCTGGTGGAACAATGTATAGCTGTGAACATAAATATATAATTAGGCTGTTTTCACTTTTCCAGAGGGCCATGAATACCACTTGTGATAGGTGCCATACCTACCGTTACCTGTAGTATCTTCTGCTGGCCCATTAGTCTCAGTTCTCTGATCACTGTAGTGTCTTAATGCCTCTCAGTAAATCAGAAATAATCTCATAGATCTAGTTCTATATTCTTGTCGATAGAAGAAATTACCATGTTATTTCATAGATTGCCTTTTATTTTACATGTTTAGGGAAACTTGCTTAGGGAAATAATATTTAAACAATGTATGATTTTTGTTACTAGTTTTGCTTGCAGTTTTTTAAATGAGAGATCTTTCTTATTCTTTTTTAAGAAGGAGATTTGAAGGGAAAATATCTATTTTTTATAGAAAATGCAGTCTTAACTTATTTGGGTTTGAGGTACTTTCTTTTTTTTCCTTTTTCCAATGTTAAAAAGAAAAGGGTAGAAAAAGGTCACCAAGGAAAAAAAAAAGACTAGAGAAAAAACTTCAATTACCTTAAAATGTGGAATTTTACTGTTGAGAACTGTTTGTATATTCGCTTCAGAAAAAAAGGGTAACAAGTTTAGATTCTCTATAAAAAAACAGAGTAAGTTGGATGTTATTGTAAAAGCAATGGAGTATCTTGGTTGCTTCTGCCTTGGAGGGAGTAAGTATGTCAACAGACCTTTTTGACCAGTCCAAGCTGCAAAATAAACGTGGATAATTGAATGAATGGGTCACTGCAGGGATTTATATTACGGAGGTTTTGGTTATTATAAAGTAATGGTTATTTACCTCTGCCATAGCAGAGTCCTTGCTAGCTTTCACCACGAATTTTTGGACTTGCGGACAAAAGCAAATGTCCACAACCAGGAAGGCATTGCCCACCATCAAACACTGTGGTCCCTGGTCCGTCTGTCTCCTTTGAATAGGGAGTGGGACCAGCGAACCTAGGGTAGCTCACATAGAGAATGACAGCAGGTTGTCAGAAAATGCAGATTACCTGAATATTGTATTCAAATCCAGCTAACTCCTGTTTAATGATAGCTATAGTATTGCAAATTTTGTCATAGAAATACCCTCCCCGCAACTGCCTATTAAAACATAGGCACAAACATATATATGCATGAGGTAAGGAGCTATCATAAGTTGGACGTTTGCAGAACAGTCGTTCAAAAGAAGGGGTTGAGCTTTAGATTTAGCACCTAACATTTGGGAACCTTCATGTTTGATGAACTCACATTAGGTTTTGAAATTTAACAAGTCTCTTCCCAAAATTAAATTATGCTTTTATAATTAGCGTTCTAGCAAGGAGCAAAAGCAACTGAAATAATTCATTTTTGGTATTTCATCACGAGAGATGATTTTTCTTCATTGAATTTTTATCTAAGCTAAGGAGCTTTATTTTTTAACTGACTCAGTACTCTGGTTTTACTGTGCAGATAAAGGAGTTCGGTTTGCGAAGGGAGCAAAAGCATTATTCATTTTATTTTAGAGGTAATTTTAAAATATGGACTGTATATTAATATAGTCTATTCATTCTAAATGACACATAAAGCAGGCTTATCTTGACTTAGCTTTTAAATGGTATAACATTGTGTGCACGCTTTCTTCAATGCCATAATATTAGTAGCATAGAGTATCCATTTTCTTCACATCATCTGATGTATTTTCATGGGAGTTTTTTTCCCCTCTCCCTAATTCATTGTGTTATGTGAAATAGTGCGGGCCGGCATTTTCTGCCCCATTCTTTTATGCATTATTTCTCACTTTTAAAATTTTATATGGTCAGATTCTGGACTATTTGAATTTATTTTTCACGTGCGAAGTATGGATTGGTCCTGAAAACATGTGAACTGAAAAATGCTAAAAGTTTGGACCAGAATTTTTGGTTTAAATCAAACTAGGTAAGGACTGAGGACTGATTCTAAGCAGTTGAGACACTCACTTAAAAATAGTTAGATTAAAGGAAAACTGGATTTGTCTGAATTGAAAATGAGCAGCAGTACAAGGGGTTTGCAAAGGTTTGTAAAACGTACAGATTTAAATATTTTTTCATATAGTAGTATGTAATGTTTGTAGATCTTTAGGCAATTCATTGAATACTATGAAAAAAAAAGGCTTTCATCATCCTATTTACTGATCTAATTAAAATTAAATTGCAGTGGGATATCTCAGTATTCTGTAGAAATGCCAAAAATAAAATCAAAACTGCGAGGGAAATTAAGAACAGTCATTGCGTGTTCCTCCTACCACAGAAATGATGTACTATATGTGATCACTAGTCAACAGACTAATAAACTTCACATACTTCCTTATTAACCCTGGAGTTATATTAGAATATGTAATATATCTTGAGATATGTAGGGCATGTTTAATTGCACTCACTCACACCTTTTAATAAGAAGAAACTTCTTAGCCACCCGTTTTTATTTGTTATCAAAGTGGTTGGACTACTGAATTAATGGAGGTTAATAAAAAATCCCTAATGCCTTAGTCAAACTTTCCCAGTCCTGAAGATGAAGAATTAATTTAAGTTGTGTTTGCTATAGATACAGATAAACTTCATAAAGGGCACATTTTCATATTCCTACCTATGAATAAATTATTTTAAAGAGAACAAATGATTTAGACTGTTATCTCTGCTGGGCATTTGGGATCATGTGGGGCATAATGAGCTTTTTCTCATGCAAACTGTAGACTGAGGCATCACAGTGAGAAGACACAGCAAGAATTTAGGACGCAATTTCTTATGTGCTGGAAATGTGATGCTGTTACTCTGAGTTCTCCTATAGCCACACATAAGATTCACTAAACGGCGTTACAATGAATTTGGGAACACTGTTAAAATTTTTTTTTTCAGGCCGTAGCTTTAATTTCCTATTGGCACATTTTTATCAAGAAGGTTGAATGCAGGTTGACTTGATAGATAGGTTTTCTTGGATAAATGGTTACTTAAAATTATTTTAATGAAACATACTATATGAGAACATTCAAACTTTAGTGTGTGTGAAATGTACTTCTGGGTTGCAGTTTAATCTCTCCCTGTCAACAGAGAGAGTGTTTTGTCGTATAGCATTATACTTTTGTAATGAAATACATAAAGATCTCTCATCCCAGGTCAGAAGAAAGACCTACATAGCCTAATTTTCATGTTTACCAGTGGACAGATTCAAACAATTAAGGGGGAAAAAAAAAGAGGGCATGTAGAAAGTGATCTTTTTCCCTTGTATAGCCCTTTTCTGTTTCTTTCTAGTGTCTTCCCTCTTGCCTTCCATGTGGTCACAAAGAGCAGTTCAGGGACATCTCTGGGCAGAAGTTACACCCGAGCTAACCCCTCCAATAGCCACGGGTGCACCCGTCTGTGCAGACATATCTCATCCTCTCCTGTACCCCTTGGTCATCTAAATCCCCACAAACCCATGTAGCAGTGGGGTCCTGCAAGCATGCGTTGGGTGAAAACACATTGCCCTTTGCCTTTAAGCACAGCTTCTTATGCCTGCGTGGAGGGATCCAGGGAAGTGTTGCGTTCTGCTATCTGTGGAGGATGCCGTGTGTCTCCGTTATCATTCCCTGCCCTCATCCGCCACACAGCCTTTCATGCCAAGCAGCATGGCGCTACGGTGACCATCTTAAGCAGCTTCCAGATGAGGATGGTCACCTCTCTCTTGGTGCCACCTCCTCGCTGTGCCTGGCAAGAGCCTGGGGGTGGCCCCCAGCCACCCGCACAAACGTGGGAGTGCTGGGTTGCGCCGTGGGTCCCTGCGTTTGCTTCTGTGTATCCGTGGATGGGCTCAGACCCAGTAAGCGAGAAACCGAGTGTTGCTGCAGTTAATTGACTGAGGGGTGACCTGCCTCACAAGGGAGCAATAAGTCTGTTTACTTAATTCTGTCAGGGCCTGTGGATAAAGAGTATGTCCCTGTAAATCCTAAGACAGGAAAATTGCTTCTTTTGTAGGGCATATGCCTGGTGAACTTTATACTGGCTTGAAAAGAGAGTTAGTGATGAATGTGTGAAAACTGATTTATCATAGCAATAATTTTACAAGTATTTTAGTTTGGTTCTTCAGCAAGAAGGTGTTACCCCAGACCCCATTTCTCATGTTCTGCTCTTCCCTTTCCTACAGCTACACCCCCAGCTCCTAAACTCATCCTCTCTTTCACAGTTGAACAGAAACCATCTAAAAGGCAGCTTTTAGTGGTGTATCTGCATGCTGTTGACCAGAGTCATGGAGGATAGGAGGCATATTGCTCTACCTGTAGCTACCAGTGTTTAAGCCGAGTGCAGATGCCAAACAATTTGGGTGCAAAGGTCTGGGAGAGATTTCAGAAACGTTATCAAGATGAATGTCAGCTCAGAACAACTTATTTTATTGCATCTGTTCTGAACGGGAATGTGTTTTCCATCCACACTGACATTTTGGTGAAGATGCACCTGAATAGCCACCGCAGAGGCTGTTGGATGAGAGAGGACACACAGCTGGGCTTGGAGCTCTGCGTGTTTGACTCTGTACCAAACCACACGCTGTTTGAGCTGAAGGGCCCCCGTACGGATTGTTCTTTCCCTGTTTGTGTTCCTGGACGTTTCAGCTTCACCCGGGGGTAATGGAGTAGAGTAAACCAGTAACAGGAACAACTGTGGGATGTCGTTTAGTTCAGCTCAAAGAACTGCAAAATTACACGGCTATGAAATGTCCCCTTTAGTTACAAAGTGGTAAATACCCCACTGGTAGCTACTGGTTGTTCAGCTTGATCTAAGTACATTAACGCTGTTTTTATTAATTGTCTTTATTTCTAGAAGACAAAGGTGATATTAGCATTTAAATGAAAAAAAAAATTGTTTTTATGATTCATTATTATTTACTGTTCTGTGGACCCATTTGAAACTACTCATTTGTTTTTACAGACTCCTTTGGTCTGTAATTTTCTGAACCAACTTTTCTCTTATTCCATAACGTTTGCCCTTTAGACACAGACATTAACCTCAAATGCGGAGCCTTGTCAAAAACACTTTCCAAAGTGGAAACAACTTTGTCATTTCATTAGAAAATGTGGAATTGTGTTCTGAAACATTTCTTCGTTTAATCTTCAAGGTTATCATCACCTTTCATCCTCAGGCGTCCATTTGATTGCCGGCTGGAATGTTCAATGATGTGCTCCTGACATGAAATGAACTTTCTGTTGCCTGGCTCAGCGTTGAGTTTGGGCAGCGTTCACACTCTGCTCACCCAAACTTTGTATAATACCTAATTTGTAGGTTGTGTAGCCTTTCAGAAAAGGTGATAAAAAATGAAAATAAAAAGCACCTCCAAGCAAAGATATTACAACGTTACATGACAATTATCATCTTACCATTAGAAGTATCATTACCGCCTCCGCTTTGCTGAAAAATAGGAAATGTGATTCTTTGTTGTTGTTGTAATTTGCTCCCCTGTAACAAGCACTCTATTTTGAAAAGATTTTACTCAGCTTTTGATACAGAGCCTAATGTTTCCTAGTCAAAACATAAAGATGCACCTGTTCTATGTTTGGACTTAAATATGAAGCTCAGCTTGATATATTGCTTTAAACATGACAAGAAAATTAAAATACAGAAAGCTTGAAGTACACAAAAGCTGTAGAATGCGATATTTAAGAATAAAAATATAATATATCAGTATAATATACGTAGCTGTTATCCCAAAAACTGCATACACTTGAATAATACACAGAATACAGAGTACGCATCAGACATATCTTTGCAAATCTATATGATGCTGTAAATAAGATACTATCCCACACATTTTGGCTATATTTCGCTCGTACAGAATCTCATGATTACATGTTAAATTATATAAAAGGTTATATCAGGTGACATCATCTGCACCACAAAATAATTCTACACCACAAAATGCATTTCAAAGTCCTTTTTCTGAACGATGTAGATTAGAGGATCAGGGCTGCTCAGTGAGTCCCAGTCATCCTGTGCAGCACATTCCACATCAAAAACAGGTTGGGGAGTCTTGTGTGGGCTTTTTTTCTTTTCAGTTTTGCTTTGAACACTTGAGGTGAAAACCTGGTCCTTTTGAAGTCATCATCAGGAGTTAATCCAGCATGAAAATTGAGTCTACAAAGATTGGATCCCAACAGACCAGGGATTTGTGTTTCCCTCACAAGCCAGATTCTTCAGCTTTTTTAGACGGGGTATATATAACATTTTTCTATTGTACCCACTTTCTTCTTTCTTTCTCTCTCTTTCTCTCTCTTTCTCTCTCTTTCTCTCTCTTTCTCTCTCTTTCTCTCTCTTTCTCTCTCTTTCTCTCTCTTTC
>VUYV01000114.1:782978-866113 GCA_008711295.1 Anarhynchus alexandrinus
AAAAAAAAAAAAATAATCAGACTACAGAAGAGACAGAAAGGCAAAGTAATGCAAAAGTCAGCCACCGACTTTTAAAATTTAATTTAAATTACTTGCAGATGTTTTGGGGAAGATTTTTTTTTTCCCTAAATTATTTAAACTGATGCTATAGAGCACATGTTACTGCGAAGTACCGCTTTGATCTGGGTTATGTATGAATAGCTGGTTTCTTTGCATCAACACTTCCCTGAGCACGACTGTAAATTAAGCATTCAAATATGTAAGCTCACAGCAGACTGTAAAATAAAGATGTTTGAGAATGTACTGTATCTTTCCACAGGGACTTCGCATAATCAAAGTAAAAGTACAAGTGCTGACCCAACTATTTGACTTAAGAGTTGGGAAGGGAGAGAGAGAGCGGAGGTATCAGTGTCAGCAGGGGGTTCGTAATCTGAATAAACTTTCAAATGGAAACAATATGGAAAAACTCCGTACCTTAAGGGCAGAACAGCTTTACTGTATAAAATATTTTATTTGGTCTATTATGGTTTTCTCTGCAGAACAAAAATATCAGTGTCTGCTGGCTAAATGGAAAACAGTTGGATCATAAAAATATCAAATGAATCTATTTGGCAACCACTAATAATCTACACATATTTATGTAACTGTTATTTTTCTGGTATATACTGTCTGGAAATATAGCCTGAGGCTTCCTTAGATCTTCTGGAAAGAATTAACATTCAGATCACCTCCGTAAAAATACATTGCTTAAAACAGGTTAATTTTTATGAAGTTCTTTGAAGATTTTTTTTTTGATTTGTTCCTTCATAATGATTTTTGTATTAGAAGAGCTCTACTTACTCATAGCTAACACAGATGTTTACAATACCAGGAAAGCCCTAACATCTGCTTTCCAGTGACCATCAAACTTTAGTGAATTGGTAAATATGGAACACATTGTGAATTTCCTTTGAGTGCTTGAAAATGGGAGTATTTAATACCTGCCTCAGAGCTTTTGGGTACCAGAGAAGGAGGTTGCTAATGATTCGCTGATTGTCCAGAATGCTCAAAAAAGCGGCACAATCCAGCCTGCAAATTCTGAATTTCCCAACTGCTTAAAAAGCAACTTTGTTGTTCATTAAAGACAGCCAAAGCACAACTCATGAGAATAATTTCTGTTCATGGAGTCACAGGAAGCCTCTTCCACGAGGTGATAGATGCGTAGCGCATCTTTCTTGCGCAGGTCACGTGCCCTCAGAAGAAACCAAATCTTTGCTGCAATCTATCGCTAATCTTTTTGCTTAGCGCTATTGTTCCCTAACAGATACAAAGCTGTTATGTGACTTACCGATATGATCTTGCCTTTTGTCTAGACAAAATAATAAGCCCTACACAGCAGAACCATGTTAGACACCCACTGACTTTATTAAGGTCAGTGGCAATATTGCTTTAAATTTCAGCAGAACTAGTTGGTTGGTTTTTTTCTCTACAGTCTTGTTTCATTTGATTTAAAAGCCCTAAATGATTAATATGTCTACTAAAAATAATTTGCCATATTTTTTTCTCTCTACTATCAGATTTTTCTAGCCACTTGGAGTCCTTTCCATAGAAATTGTTTCAGTGGTTGCAAGTAATCATGTTCATCATTTTTATCTGATGCTGTTTCTATAACCCTTATCTTCTTCAGAATTTTCTCTTTCATTACAGGCATTTGCTGAAAGCCGTAAATTTTATAATTAGAGAATATGTGCTAGAAAGCTCTAGACTGCTGGGAAATCTACATGAATTTTGGGATACGGGAGAGATTTAATCCTTAAAGAAGAAAGAATATACGAGCATCAAACTGTCACATAATTTGAAATCCCAGTGCTATGGCAAGATGTGCTTAGGCAACTTCATATGGGCCACTTATGAAAGTTGCTTGCAACTTAATGTCAAATTCTGTAATAATACTTTTGTTTAAGTGCCAAGTAGGTTTTAGCATCTGGGTATTTCTACAGTTAATGAGCATTGTCCAATTCTTCTGCTCACTAGTGTTATTTTTACCAAATAACTTCTTATTTTTGGTCTCTGAGACTGCCCCTTTTGTTATGAGGCACTAGGAAGAAACTTCTCATTGGTGTTGATCAAGAAGATGGTGGTAGAGAAGTAGCACCTGGCTTCATATATCCTCATAACATTATAATAACTCATAAAATGTATGAAGGCTTTGATGCTTTTGCCTTTTTCACTCCAAAACTTTATGAGGACTAGGGATTTTAATTTCTAGTTTGTGAGTGCAGCTGGTGAGGTCTTCTGGGAGGATTATTGAGCTAGAGATCAAAAATGTATTCTGTCACTTAAAATGCGGCCATATGATGCTTCTAAAAGGCAATCGGACCTGCTCTATCTGGTGTCCTCTGAAAGACAGAGGATCCCTTCAGCGCTGCATCTCTTTAGAGAGAAAATGTATTCTCCCTGGCTCTTGCATGCTTTGTTCTGGCTTTTGTCATCTTCACTCTCTGTGTTCCCTGGAAAATATCACTGTTTCTGTGATTTATAGATCAAAATGCATTCTCTCATGTAGCTGGAGCTTGATCCCTTAACTGCTTTGAAAACTTGAACCAAGGCTTTCAGCTGGTATAAGAACGTGACTGGATGCCAGTGGAAGGTTTTCAGCGTAAGCTTCATGTTCCTACTAAACCCGGAGCCCTGGAAGAAGGAGGGCAGCCACACAGGCACCATCAGGGGCTGTAAGTAATTTTGACTTTCAGATTTACCTGTGAATTACAAAAATAGAGCATAGAGGTACCAATGCATGAATCATAGTGCAGCTATGCCTTCATCCAGCAGAAACACGTTTCTAAAAAGGTATGGATGATTAAAGATATTTTTGGAAAACTTTATCGTTCAAAGTATAACTTTGTATCGCTTTCGTAAGTGGCAGATTTTTGCCATTGTTGGAGGAAAAGGTGGACATCTTTTTGAAGAATTTCTTCTATCTAGCATTGTTTTTGTCCTTTCTCAGTTCTGTATTAGTTATTTTTTCCTTCATTCACAAGCTAGGAGGTCTTCTGATTTCAAGAACTGAAAATTCTTTGAAATTGAAGATTACCTCATCTGAAAATGAGCGGTGTTACTGGAACACTCCTGACAACTAAACCCCTCTGTCTCATGCCATTTTCTCTGCCACAGGTCCACAAAGAAGAGGCTGAATAATGTGACCCATGAGCCAAAAGCCTTGGGAGGGAAGGAGGAAGAGATACTACCAAGGGTCTCCAGGTCGTTTTGGAGAAAGTAATGCGAGGTGCATATCACTGGTTCCTGTGCTCCTGCCGCAAAACCGTGAGCATTAGCATTTTGCTAGAGACTACCCTGTGGGACACACAGGTGTGACCAGTCCTGTTGTCACCCTCACACCAGCAGCAGCTGGCTTCCACCTACAAGGATGGGGAAGAAGAGGAAGGACACAGACAGCTGGCCAGAGAGCAGCCACACCACAGCAGCAGCACAGAGGTAGAGCAGACCTGTTGGGCTTGGAGTAAGGAAGGCAGGTGCCTCTTGTCCATGGACACAGGGTTTTTCTTCTAAGAGCATCTAAGTTGCTGCAGTTCTTTGTTTTGGGCTGAGTTCCAAGGCATTTGGGGTGTTTTTTGAAAAATCGATGTTCCCATTTTTTAGTTATTTTGCCCAGGAAGAGGAGTCGGGAGCATAATCATAGAATGGTTTAGGTTGGAAAGGACCTTGAAGATCATTAAGTTCCAACCCCCCTGCCATAGGCAGGGACACCTCCCACTAGACCAGATTGCCCAAAGCCACATCCAGCCTGGCCTTGAACACCTCCATGTAATTACCTCCATGTAATGTAAAAGCAGCATATAACTTTCTATTTTGAAGCTTCTGATTTTCTGGTTTGCTTTTGATGGAAATTTTGCTCTCGAAGATGTTCTCTCTAGTCAACTGAAACAATTTTTCTATGTGTAAACACACAAAAACCTTTTTTTTTTTGATTGTACCCCATACAATTGTGGTTAGATTTCATTAGCAGAACCTCCGTGCTACCAGAAAAAGAGCATTATCTTTGGATTTGAATGTAAACTCCATATCCAGAGATACTATTTCACATTTTTTATATAATTTACTTCAGTGCACAACAAAAATTCTGACACCTTAAAGTGCACTAATATCAGTGCAGTTCGACTTAATTTTCTGTTTGTTCCACCCCTCCAACCCCACCCCACCCCCCCAAACTATAGTTGAAAACTGGAAAGGGATATAATGGGGCAGTTGCATTTTGTAGAAAATTACCTCGCTGATTCCATATTTACAGCCTTTATTAACCTGACAGGGAGGAGTGGAATAGCCAGCAAATCAAGCGCAGGGTTGAAAATGTCAAAGTTGTGGAGCATAGTCCCATAATTACTAAAGTACATCAGGTATTATTAGAATTTTGATAGTTCCCTCTTATGACAAGTATAGTAATGAGAACAGAAAATATACAAAATTAATTTATTTTCATGACAAAAATAGTAATGAGGTGAGATGATTACATCCAATTCGCAATCTCAAAGTTGTCATTTCCCGATGGACTGGACCAGTAATCTTAGTAGCTTAATTAAATCAGTAATAATCATTCCTCCTCCCTTCCCCCATCTGCTCAGAAGAGGGAAAATTTAATGGAAAGGCAAGAGGATTTCCACATTAAAAGTTGCCTTCAGGTTTGCAATCAAACCAGTGATTAAGCATTTTATTATACACTTTTTTCTATGCTCTTGAACACTACTGTTTCAGAGCTTGTGAGTTAATCTTTGGAAGAGACCACAAGAATTGTTAAACACTTTCCTAAAGATGCATTACTTATGTTGCATGGGAAAATTTTAAAGCTTTGTCGTTTCTATAAACACTATACCAATGTTTTATTTTCCTAGAATAATAGCAGAACAGTTTTCCTGTATATTATTATTTGAGGATATGATCAAATAATAATGTTTGGCCTTAGCATCTATTTATATTGTGAACTTAGTGGTGCAGCATAACTGAAAGGTTTTTAAAGTAACTGGCATCCAATTAAAAATTATATTCAACACAAACCCCCAGCAATTAAGATTTTAAGTAGTCAATTAGTGGCACTCATATTTGGTTACATTTCTACCCTGTAATGCCCAGTAAAACTGAAGTATCTATTTATTTTATGCCACCAATAGCCATTAATTACAAATTAGGCAATCTCGGTGCTTTAGGTTTAGTATTCAGTGGTACATTCTTAACCAAGAAGGACAAAGGACACAGGAGGAATTGAGAGCTGACCCAGCTTTCTTATCAAATCTCACAAAATAGCTACAGCCAATTTGTCTGTCTGTCTTGATACTTCCTTTATTTCTCTGCCGCCTCTTCTCCTCTTTCCCAGGAACAAGGGCTACAAGAGAGGCCAATTTAATTCTCTCTCTGATTTCCTGAAACCAGTATGAATCTATGTTCCTTACAAGTTAACTCCGTTAGCATCAGCCCCAGCTGATTCTTGCTAATCAATTTGATCAGTTTTTATCACTAAGTTCCCCTGATCAACATCAGCTTCCAAGTATAAAAATAATTTGCAAAATCTCTTAGGTTTTCTAATAGCAATTTAAATATCATAATTATTAGATAGATTCTTATATGTGAGTTTTTTCTCTTAAATTCAGCACCCCTAAGAGGTTGGAGACAGGGTTAATAGAAACAACCTTAAAAGACTAAGGTGTTCAGTCACACTGGTAAAGTAGTAGGTGGCAAAAAGTACTTTATCTAATATTATATCATCATCCGCTGTGGATGTTTCTAATGAGAATCCTTACTGACTTGTTCCAGTGCTATTAGGTACATCAGCAAAAATCTGGAAGAAAATATATGGACTTATTACTGGGAAAATGTACAAATGACACTACAGCTGATTGAACAGTAAATAATTACGAAGATAGCTCGTATATATAGACTGGTCTAATTTGCTTTCTAAGGCTTTTCTTTTGGAAAAAATGCTCGTTTTTTAAAATGGCCAAATGCAAGATTGCAAGATTGGGGACAAAGAATGTAGGGCACACTTGCAAAGCATAAGATGATATCCTGGAAACGCACTGCTCGGAGAGGGACCTGGGGTCACGGCCAAGCTAGTAGTCAACGGTGTGCAAGTTTCCAGAGCCCTTTTATAGCTATGGGAAGGTATCTGATCCTTGAGTAGAGAATATCAAATAAGGGCTGGTATAACTACTACAAAAATATTGAGGAACCTTCCAGCCAAAACCATTAGAACATCAAAAGTTGGATCATGGCATACAGCTGCCAAAGCCAACCAGCAAAACAAACAGAGGCAAATCAGATTCCTGAGAATTTTGAACTGGCTGCGCAAGGGAATACTTTTACAAAACAAGGTCTCTCCAGATACGTGTTTCTTCTTGGGGGTATTCTTCCATGAATGGTGAGGGAGAAATTTGGTGCTTCTGATAGTTCCCTAGGTAACCTCGTCAACATTTCCCTAGGTAACCTCGTCAACATTTCCCTAGGTAACCTCATCAACACTTCCCTAGGTAACCTCGTCAACATTTGGTATGGCTGAGGCAGGTACCTCAGTGCTATTGGCTTTGCAAAACTCAGCTCCCCAGAACCCCCCAGTGCTCCCCTCTGAGTGCCGGTGAAGTTCGGCCGTTTCTGCCCTACCTCCCCCTTAACCACCTGCAAAATCCCTCACCCCCCACAGTGCTGTCTCGATTGGTGTTTTGCTTCTCACTCTATCGTCTCTCCTGTGCAGTGATTTCTCATCTCACATCCCTCAGCTTTCCATGTCTGTGCCGTTCATTAAACCTCAGGCCAGGGATAGTCACCGGCCTGCTCAGCCCGAACAGGGGGAAAAATAGCACTAACTTAGAAATACTGAAGTTATGTAAAGCCTGGCTGCCTTATGAATTTTTTCTCATTTACGTAAACCTGGGTGTGGGCAATGCTGTCATTTGTCCCCTTTAATTGCCGCTAAAGAGCCTCCTGTTACACTACTATTTATTGCACCCAGAGATTTTCATCTGGCGTGCGACTTCCTATTTGCAAAAGCTCTACAGTAATTTGCGAATATTGGATACAGTCTGAATCCCATTGTGAAATCCAGTGGCTGGGTTGGAGCTTTACCTTTTAATTTTTTACAACTTCAGATGATGGTATAAATAAGTACAACACAGGTTGTGAGAGTACATCAGGACCTTAATGAAAAAACCAAGTAGAGCTTTCACCCATCTATTAAGTTTCTATTTTCCTGGAAGAAATTGTTTCTGTCAATATTTTATTATGACAGGGATGAAGGGGAGAAGGAGGTGAAGTCTAATCTAAGCAGATGGTTGTCAAAAACCGCACACAGAAACTGAGAATATAGAAAGAAATAAGAAGAGTTTCCCCTATTTTGTTTTTATGTCATGAATAGTGAATGCAGCATGCCTTATAGGCAAATGAAAAATAGTAAAGACTAAGTAAAGCAGAAAATGAAAATTAACAAAGGCAAAGTTGCTGAAAAGTATTTTGTAGACAAATTTGTGTGGTTACCCTTAGACCTTCAATAGTCAATGCACGTTGACTATTTGTTGACTGAAAACAAGAAAAGCAATGAAAACAATAAAAATTATATTTATGCATTGATAATCTCTTCTTTGAGATATTATGGGGAAAATTAATTCTGACAAGAATAAAAGAACGTCTTTCAGGCTGCTCCTTGGTTACTGGCAAATCAAGTGTGTCTCTTGGACGCAAGGACGGGCTAAGTGAACTTGTGAGACAGATAAGCTGCTATCAGTTTTACATCCAATTGGGGATGAAAATCTAAATGTTAACTCAAACTTTCCTTTCAACTTAGGGACTTCTTCTTAGACGGGCTACACCCTGATTCTTGATTTGTGCTGGAAAATCATAGGTTGGAACTGTATTTTTGAAGAAGTTTCTAGATAAGAGGCCCAGACTAATTATTGGCTACGTAATCGGAAAGTACACAAGTTGAATAGAAAATTGAAGTAATGGAAAATTATGTATCTACCAGTCTTTTAAAAATAATGTTTGCCTTGCAATCTTCATCTGTGCAAATGTGTCTGTATTGTATTTCAGTGCTCATATATGCAAGAGTAATTCCTTAATGGAATTTTTTGTAAACAGATTAGGACTACACAAGTGACTCTCGGTGCCACTGCAGAATGTGTTTGTGTGTTCAGGTTAGAGGGTTACTTAACCTCGTGCTGCAGCAGAATTTATTTAAGTGACTTACAGAATAAAGAGGGGCTGCAACATGCATTTCAAATTAAGTAAGTGCCTTTGAACTGTGTTAAATTGAGGATCTTCATTGACTCAGATTAATAAATCGGTACATATTATGTACATAGTATAATTGTGTTTATATATGGTATATAGAAAATACACACAATGTAATATTACAGTAATTATGATAACTCCAAGGTATGAACATTCTTTAAAAACAAAGGAAATAGATCTTTTTTCCCCCAGATGATTTTTATCACAATTTCTGTATAGCTTTTTCTTTCCCCTCATTCTTTCTGCCCTTCTGGAACAAGGGCATTAAATTCACAGTCTGTTCCCAACTAGTATTTCAATTACTAATGCCTCCTATTCAAAAATTGGAGAGGCTTCACTTTTTATACAAAACAGTATTCCTGTTCTGAAGTCAGAGGTTAATTTGAGTACTGAAAATGTGTGTACTGTTTTGGCAGCTTAACAGGTACTTTGAGCCCTTGTAAACTAATTTATACTAGCAAGGATAAAAATTACAAGGGTTACTAATCTTCATGCTGAAATCATTAAGATAATTACCACCAACTGTTTTATTATCCAAGTATATCAAGGGAAATGTAGTTGCATCCTGGAGCAATGAGTAAAAACTGAGTAGGTATCTACCAATCTGTGCTTTAAACGGCTTGTTGAAAAATGGATACTGAAACTGGTGCGCGTGCCTTGTAGCATTACATAACTTTCCCACTGGTAAACTTAAAAAAGTGTGCATATTAAGTGGAATATTCTCTCTGCAAGAAGATATGTTATTTCTCACAGTACGACCACGTCAGAACTCCTTTTCTGGTATTTTCCATTCATTAAGGTACTCCCTCTGATTTGGTTTACATCTCTTCCTCATGTCAGATACGCCTATTGTGTGTGACTTTTTTTTTTTTAAGTCAAAACCCCAACACTTTAAAAATCCAATTGTAACACTTGTGGGGTTTTTTTTTAATATTTTTAATTTGAATCATCTAAGGAATGAACAAATCTTAGAGGATTCTCTTTTTTTCACTTTTCTTCTCTTCATGTTCAACACTAGAAATTTTTCCTGTTCTTCGAACAGGAAATGTAAATGCCTCCATGAAGTCTTATTAGGCTCCAGTAACATTCAGAAAAAGATATGAAAGTTATTCTGAAAAAAACGAGTACTTACTGCTATCTTTTATACACAATCTGTGCCACCACCTTTCCCAGCACAGCTCGAGCAAATAGGTTTACAACCGCACATAGTTTCTAGACCTTTTTCTTTCATAATATATAACAAAACAAAGTAACCTTAACTTCCTAAAACATCCTTTTCTAATTTTTAAAGTGTCAGGGAAGCCTTTAATGAATAAAATAAGGCTTTTTTTTTGGTGAGGGGATAAAAGTTGTTAATAAGCAGTTAACTTTTATTTTTCAGTTGTTGTATTATTCCAATATTTTTATATTAAAAACAAAGGGGGGGGAATCTGTCAGGTAACTTTTGCTATTTTCTACTTTGAAAACTCTCGTGGAATCTATGCAACAGGTATAGGCCATGACAACCAGATTAGGTGAATTCAGCATCATGAGGAAATAAATCAGAAAAAGAGGCTGTATACATAAACAGTATATATTTAAGTGTCTGTTGGGTGTCCGACCTGTGCTATTAGGGCATATACTCTGCATCGGTGGGGATTAGAGGAGGGAGTTCAGTAGTGAAAAACAAATAATAACCACCAAGAAAACTTTAAACTGTTGGGAATTGTTGGAAAAGGTCAATTTGACTTGCCTGTTAATGCTCGCTGCTTACAGAGAACAACTTTCCAAATTGGAAGGATGTATCACCCAAATGAGATTGGAAGGATGTATTGCACAAATGACCAATGAACTTATAAGTGTTTTCACCGGCCCAGCAAAGGAACAATGTCACTTCTCCTTTCAGGCCCATGCTGTGGATGCTATTAGCTCCTCACGAATGAATCACGAAAATGAAAGGCAAGTGATCTGGGGGAAAATAATGAACAACAACAACAACAAAAAATACAAATAAAGACATAATTCCTAGAGGTTTTTCTTGGTTTGGGTGAGCCAAAGCCATGCTTGCTCATGGATCCAAATTTCCTCTTTTTTCACAGCCTGCCCTCAGGCGGCTAAGACTGTGATTCCTTCCCAGGGTGGTGTGCTTTTGCTTTGCAACATGTGGGGGAGAACCTTTTTAAAAAGCGTGTGTGCTTGAATGAGGTTGCGCAATTATTTTAATGGCTACGAGTTGGGGCAAAATAGAAATACAAAACATATCAAGGCTACCACTGTGCATGCCAACAGCTGAGGCAGTCCAAGTCAGCCACCCACGTACCTAGAAAATCCTCCAAGAAGTTATTATAACGCAGGTGTTTTCAACACTACTGTTAACTATAACCTGACTTATTAATGAGTTCCTCTCCTTTCTCCCATACGTTTCCTCTGTGTCTGAGAAAACATCCTTCTTATGGGAAGGCCCACCACCATATCAAAAGCTCCCTCACCCAATGAAGCTGTAAAAGCCAGGATGGTTACACCAGTGAACAAAATCTTCTGTACACACTGTCATACCCTTAAAAGTTGTAAATTGACTTAGCTTCATTGGCTTTAATGGCCCTGTATTTGCAAAACATTTATGTCAACTGTGAATCTGAAGCACTGCATTAAATTCATTACAATGTGAGCTAACTATCTGGGAACTATATTTATACTTTAGATGATCCTGTGTATATACACAAGGAAAACATTTCCAGGAAGCTCCCCATTTAACCTCTTAAAGAGGTCCAGTTACTCTGTACTTCATTAAAATCGCCTACTCAAAGAATTAAGGAGAGGAAAATAAACAACCCTTAGGGCTCACGTTTGTGATGGGTCTGCCACAGAGAGTCATGGGAGATACCTTGAGGTCCTGCCTCGTTGTAAAGATGTTTTTGCCTTAGTGAACAGAGTTCAAGCTTTCACTTACGCTGAAGAAAACACATGTGGTGGTCTCACAAATATATATAATATTATGAAGCTCAAACGGAGAGTGAAAACAAATGATTCCCTGGAGTTTTGGAGAGGAACAGGGAAAACAGAGGTGAGTTTTTTGGAGGTGGCGCCTTTCTTGGTTTTATTTCAGCTTTTTGGTTGTAAGGGATGTGTACAAGTCTGGTGCATTAGACCGACGTAGGGAAAGAACATGTGTAGTTACAGAAATGTCTGACAGATGGGAAGCGCCCGGGGGATCTGAGGTCAGAGGATAACTGATTGCTCATACATTAGCAAGTAAAATAAATAAATAATTGGCATTTTAGTCTCTACAAAAGCAGTGAAAAGCACATTGGTTGCCAGTTCTGGACAATATATAGATTCCTGAACACAGCTGTTAAGATTTTAGAGATAGTATTGACTGATGTTTCTGTTAACAAATAAGATATTGGATGCTGCCTAATTTTAACTATTGCATACAGGGTGGAAATTATAAGAACATAAAAGCAGTATGGATTTTTACACAGTAATACATTAACTTTTTGGAATGAACGACGGTCCTTTTGAACTACATGACAATTCAGAAATTTCCTAGTTTTTAAAGAACGCCTATGAAACTGAGGCAAAAAGAGCACGACGTAGGCTTCATGGGGAAGCACTCCAGTCAAATGGATAACGAAAGGAAACATATGTAAGCCAGATGACCATTTCAGACCTCAAAAACAATTAAAAGCCATTATGTTAAAAGTAATCTCTGCAGCATTCTGGACAGTATGGAAAAACCTAAACGTGCCACAGGTCATACTCTATGTTGCAAGAGCTGTGCTCTGACTTAGGGTTTCCAAGAACCATTGATGGTCATAAGTGAAGAATAATATCTTGAAAGAAAGCAACTGAGTCAAATTGAACGTTCAGGTCTTTCTGTGCCTTCTTTTTCAGTTTTGTTTGGATTTTCTCCTCCGGTGTCCCTCTCTGAGCGTGGATGACAAGACCTGTGTGTGCAGGCACTCTACATAATGTCTGTAAGTGGAGGAGAAGGGAAGGGGGTGGGTTTCACACCAGCGCTTGGGCGAGTTTTGTCACCCTTGTCAAAGGATTTTAAAAGATGGTACAGGGAGTAGTTCCCATTTGGTAGCATAAGAAGAAAAGGTCTGACAGTTTGCTGCACATGGAAATAGCTGCTGCACACCTTCTCATTGCGGCCCCAGCCTTTCCTTCAAAAGCTGCTTGCTAGACCTCTACTAATGCTAGCAATATTCATTCAGTGAGGGTTTGGGGATGCAGTTTCTTGGACGGTAGAGATGAAATATATTTGTATGGGTGGGTATTTTTTTTTTTTTTTGACCTAACAGCTGACAGCCTAAAGATCTGGGTTTGAGGGAATAAATTTGCCAGATTCCAGTACCCCTATGAGTTGCTCAGCCAAGATGTCCATAGCCTAATGGGACTCGTAGGCACTCAACTGGGTAGAACACTTAATGAAAAATACAGCGTTTGACTCCCTAAACCCTTACTGTCCTTATTATACTGTATTGAATCAGAAAATAGGACAGAACTCAAACTTTCAGCCAGAATCCTAACTGGGTTTGCATGTACAGAAAGGACATTACCTTCACACCAGCCTGTGAGTTTACACTCAGAGTTTACCTTACACTGAGACACCAGTAATACTGAACACGTTACCCAATGTCCTCACAACACCACAAATAACTAATGCTGTTTGCTCCTTGAAGACTTCAGTGTCAGAAATCTGTGGGTATTTGTAGCTCAGATCTTCTAGGAAGCCACAGTACTTGCATGGCTGAAACCATGCAAGCGCAGTGCGCCGCCTGCGTGCAATTCAGAGATGAAATATCATCTCCGCTTCCCTCCCGTGTCCAAAAATATTTTGCCCCGGAAACTCCTGCTGGGGTGACTCATAGAATACAAGAACGATTCGGTTGCGATGCCCAGGGTGGTTTTTTTTTAAGCATGTGTCGTTATTTTTGTCCTTGAAATTTGTGGGAAGAAAAGCTTGCTGACCCAGTTCAGATCATGCAAATGCCTAAATATCCTGTTGCCTACGATTCAGAAACACACTTTTTACTGAAGACATGCTACTAGTAACTGCAGGTCATCATTATTTATGTAATCTGGTGGCTTATGGGAAAACTGTATGAATAACGATTTAAGTATGTTGTCAACCGATTTCTTTATGTAATTGCAATACATCTGCATGCCAAATAGCTAGGTAATGGCATACCAAATTTTATAAGGAAGTTACCCTGTTCCATTTGAACGTATGGTGCATTCCATGCAGTGCTATCCACAGATCGCTTTAAGAAAGAAGAATAAAACAGTCGTATTCCTCTCCATTATAGCTGGCACCAGTCCCTTTTAACAGAAACATGGGCCTCATGCATGCTGTCAAAAGATCCAGCCTGAAAATCTTCAGGATGTGTTGATATGAAATCCTTTTAAGATACATACAACTGCGTGTGTAATAATTACCATGCAGATATAACCCTATAAAAATCAATGGAAAAATTCATGCCAATTCCAGCTGTAAAGAATCATCAAGTACATCAGCGGTCCTATCAATGTCAGTGTGACTTCACGTAAAAACGTAAAAATAGGTCTTTAGCCTTTCTTGCCCTTTTTGCAGAAGGAAATTCAACAGGTTCTTGATGAACATTCTGCAAAAATAAAATTTATTTAAAGGCTAAAATTTAGTATGAGCTGTATTTCAAGGTATCTTGCAGGTATTTTGACAGATGGCTGTGAAAACATTGTTAGCATATAGGTTTTAAAATTAAAAATAGGGGTGGGGGGGAAAGAAGGAATTTTAACTTTCAACGATTTGTGGTTCATGGTATCAGTTAACAAAGCATGAGAATTTTATGTGGCCTGTTCTACAAAATGAGCAATCTTAAAAATAATTCTGGAAAGCGGGCACAATAAACTACATGAAGGCTGATTTCATATCAGCAACAAAATACTTCTGTTTTGCTAAAAGTATGACAATGCAAAAATTACATTTTGCCAATTTTGGTTTTTAAAACCCACGTTAAGATGTTGATTTTGCTGAAGTTTCTTAAGTGATGAAATGACCTCTGGGATTTTGAACTGTTTGTTTTCTGGACATTTTAAATACACTTTTAATTGCTAAGAATAACGAAGAAGAGCAAAAGCTGCAGATAATATAGCTTATTCTGAGCAAAATCCAGCCTGAAGTTAGGTTTGTCTTTCAAAGGGCGGGGGGGAACAACAATTAAATGATGCTTTCACTTTACTAGGCTGATTAGAACCAATTCAAGTGCCTCAAGTGATGTAAAGTTTTAAATCTATTGATTAAATTTGCATCTCTTAATTTAGAAATGATCATCCATGTGGAGTGCAGCCTAAACAGCAGAATCTTTCACTACTTAAGTATTGATTTTTAATATGTCAAATGTACTAATTAAAATTGATATTTCGTAGATTGCATTTTAAATATTAATATTTGCTTGAATTTCAACCACTGACATCTATGCTATTTTGCAGAATTACATGGGTCACCGCATATTACTCCAGTAGACAAAGAAAGAAAGCAATAGCAGAGGTTTTCAGTGCAGAAGAACATGAGGACTCTGCCACATAACATACACATGCAGAAAAGGTCCAGAAGGCTGCTTTTGTGGAACGGAATGGTTCTGCCACTGCATGGTACTGACTGCATCCAGTCTTGATTAGTTCATTTCATAGTAGAGAGCGATCAATGAATGAACTGAATAAAACGAGTTGAATAAACTGGCTTGAGGCATTATGTCCCGCAGGGTTGCCGTCTGACAGAGTTGTACTATATGTTCACCTGTTTTTGCAGTGAGTTAATGTTCAGCAGCACCTGTTTGGAGGTTCATCCTGGCAATCCGGGACACTTTCGTCACTAGAGAATTATTCCACATCAGTTAATCTTGGCGATTTAGATCTATTTTTCTCGGGACAAAGACAGCATGGCAGAATTTGACTTGCATTTGTACCTTCTTCACAGACCTTTCAAATGTTTTGAGATTTGCAATATTATTGCCTTTTGAAGTACAATTTTGCTCTCTCCTTGGAACCAGAGAGTTGAGTTCTAAGGTGTTGTGGCTTTTTCCAGCTGATAGAGCACATTTTAAATTATTTAATATTGAGTAAAACATTATTGTCCTCATCTAAAGGAGGAAGGCAGTACAATTATCCCAATTTTATAGGAATTCAAATGTCCTTAGAGAGCTTTCAGGAGAACCCAGGTCTCTCCGAGATTGAGCCCAGTGTATGGAAGTAAACAGTCTCTAAAAGAACCATCTAAATGCATACAGTAAGCTCTCCAAGTAAAACTATCTTTTCTAGTCTTTATCCTGATTACAACTACCTTTTTTTGTCCTTTATCCTAATTCTCTGTGCAGAAACAATAGACCCCTGAAATGTATTATATGGATGTAGCATGTTCCCTATAGATAAGGAAAGTTTTAATGAATAAAATACAAATGAAAGCATGAGAAATTATGAAGCCTGTTGCTTACCACTACACACAAGATATATGATGAGTAGGATCTATAAAAAGGCGTAGATCATTTAATGAAAATGAGAGTGGACATTGGCAATGTTCATTCTTTACTAATATCATCCAAAGAATCTCATTCCTCTAATGGAGGGGAATGGACAGAGAATAAAGACATAAGGGGATAATGTATTAGTGAACAAATAATAATGTTACAAGGAAAAAGACATAGCAATTTGTGTAGAGAACAGGTAAATAACACAGCTTATTAGAAAATTAAATATGTTCCTTGCCTCACTGTCCTCTGAGCTGTTTAGTGATTTGTCGGCAGTGATTTAGTTGTCCTAATTTAGTGTAAGATGAATTAAGCTTACTTATTTCCGTTGACTGTAAAGGGCATCCAGCCAACTAGTTTGAATGTACATGCCTATATTGCACAAGTCAATATTTGGCAGATGAAGTTATCTCCTATAATCCAAACTAATTGAACGCAGTCCCAAGATCAATCACCAGTTTTGGGAGAGCTCAGAAATATGAAAAGAAGAAAAGCTGAGCTTCTGCTGCCACTTAGTGAAGGTCTCAGACTACACTTACCTGCTGGGTGGATGGACAGGTCCTGGGTGTAGCTGTGGATGCTCAGCATCAGACTGTCCTTATGCTGGAGGATCTTGCAGTGATGTCAGCAATGGGCAGCCACGGAAAAGATATTTGTTCTTAAAAAGGTCTGGTGTTGCATGCGCTATGGGATTTCAGGAGACTCAGGGTGGGTTAGGCAGGGCTATTCTAAGGACGTGGGCATGTCACCTTGCCTTGGATCCGCTGGGGAGTCAGACGAGAGCTGGGCCAGATGCTACGCTGCCTTTGACTCTTTGCAAACTTGGACTCTGTAAAATAATATAAGCAAACGGTGAGCGTGGACATAATGCTTTAAAGCCCCATTTCTGTTGTTGTGCATCCTTAAACAGTGTTGCTGTGATCTCAGGTGGACTTCACCGTGCATTTATGTTCTGTTTAAACATGTTTTATATTCAAGCAAACAGCAATGTAGTTTTTATTGCTATCAGAAAGCACGAAATGGAGAATTGTACCTAAAAGAGATTCCAACTTCTTTTATATTTAGCTTGAAATGAATCTTCTTTAATGAAAGGGTTTGGCTGAAGGCTTGAAGTACATATAAGTGATACATTTCTCCCCATCATAACATTCATTATTTTCAATCGGTAATATGCATATTTCATTTAAAAAAAATACATAAGATGCTTAAACTCCTTGATTACTGGGGAATTCTGTGCAAAGAATTTATGAGATAATGTTTTCAGGCTTGTCGATAAAGCCTAAACCCCTGCTGCGCTGGAGGTTGTATCACATGCTGCATACGCTTTCCTAGTATGAACCAGCAGAATACGATATCATGACCCGGCTCTACCTTCCTGTATTTAACACTTACCAAATGAGTCATTTATCCTGTACCAAAAGCACTGAAGGAGCCAAAAGCAGTAATTGATAAGATCATAATAAAATAGAGTTGTATCCGGAGCAAATAACAATCTGTAAGTAAGAGAAAAGTCATGCAGATCACAGGTGTGACTGCTGATTTGGGAGCAGCATTTGGTTATACGGACGTTCTTGCAGTTATGTGATTAGAGGAAAATGTTTTAAAATGCTAACAGCTATATTTGCATTCTTCGTCAGCACCATGAAACAATTCCCTAATTTTTAGAAAAGAAACAAAACCAAAAGCATGTAGGCTGAGCAGAGAATTTAAGAAGTTGAGCATTTTGCCAAAATTGAATTAGGGACAATTA
The DNA here is from genome assembly GCA_008711295.1 of Anarhynchus alexandrinus. Classification (NCBI taxonomy): domain Eukaryota; kingdom Metazoa; phylum Chordata; class Aves; order Charadriiformes; family Charadriidae; genus Anarhynchus; species Anarhynchus alexandrinus. The sequence goes on from VUYV01000114.1 coordinate 800,487, forward strand.
GCAGATAGAACCTGGCAATAGAATCACTGATGTGAAAGGGGAAATGTTTTCCAAGAAAGCAATATATTTAGAAAAAGGGAAGAGATTTAGCAGGCACTACAAGGATTCTTTCATCTAAAACCCACTACATGTTTGCACGTTATGGGTAATATTCACCTGGTATATCTAATTTGTGATCAATATTTCAGCTGCTGGATGGGAACAGCTTTGGGGTCCTGAAGAAAGAGCAGCAGTACTTCTGCTTTGGCAGTTCCAGCTCTCTCCAGTCTTATCACCTCGCCAGACAGCAGGAATGTAGAGATCTCTCAGGTTTTGTATGCTGATAATTTTGCAGGGGAGGCTGAACAACAAAAAAAACTTAGCCTTAATACACCAAAAGCAGTCTCTTATACTGGCAATTTTTATACCCAATCCTTATTTTAAAATTGTTATAAACGTGCTTTATATACTAGAGATTGAAAAGAGATATTGTAGATGCAGTTTTGACTCTCCCTTGATGTGGGACTCTCATTTTGATAACAAAATATCTCAGCCCTCTAACTTTCTGTGTCTCTCTCTCTTAATTATAGCCTCATTTTTTAATCTACGTTTACATTCTCTTCTCTGTCTTCATTCTCTTCAACCGCATGCAAATATTTGTGCCACCTTGAAGAAGGCAAGGCTTCGATAATTCTGCCTGATAAAGATTTCCTCTTCTCATTATGCTTCTTCTCAAGTCTAACAAACAAGAAATACTGTCATTTAGCTAGTTACTGAGCCCAAATAAGTTTCAATGCTTAAGCACACCCAGCTGGGAGCACGGCAACTGTGATGGAGAAAAAACCAACTCTCTGTTATAAATGAAGTCATGTTTCTTGCATCCATTTTAAGTTACTACATTTGAGCCAGTTACAAAACCACACTTGTAGCCGTGACAAGCTTTTATTAATTTTACATTGTTTTTAACAGTTTTCAGCTCAGACAACGAGAAAATGATTTAATTACTTAGAGTAGTTGCTTACGTAGACTTAATTCTAACTATTGGTTTAGGCTGTCTAAACACCTGGAGCAAAATCTTGTTCTGCTAACTCCAAACAATTTAGTGCTGCAGAGTTTAGTGGAAAGGGTGGATGTATTAGAAGCCTCTAAGAAAATGCACAATGTGCTTTGAAATACTTGATACCGTTCCTGAGAATTTGCTGACTTTTCAGAATTTCTGAGCGGATTCTGAAACAGGGACTTTCAGTGAATCCACGTTAAAAACTCACTGTGAACAACAGAGTTGGAAAGTTACCTGAAATATTAATTATTCTGTAAATGAAGGCTACTCCCCTTCTCGTCCCACCAAGCAAAGATGAGTGTGAATCCAGTTTTCTTCTTTTCAAAGTGTAAGAATTAAAAGCGACGCAGGAACACTGTAGGAAGAAGGTATGTAGGATGCAAGTAAAAAGAATGAGGGTAATTGAATGTATTTTGAAAAAAAAGAAAACTTAATGTAAAAGATTATGAGTTGGACATCTGGTATAGAGCAATGCACACAAAGTGGGTGGAAAGCGGCAGGTGCTCAGAAAACAGTGATATTTTAAATGATAATGGAAAAGCACGTGCTCTTCATTTTTGTTTTCCTTTCAAAGGTGCTCTTCTTCCTCTGGTTTGTATTTGCAGATCTCCAAAACTACAGTGATTTCTGTGCAGCCTAGGCTTCTCCCAAACCAGAAAGATCTCTTGAAATAACTTGCATTCATAAATTAAGGTCTCTACCTCGCTTAAAGTTTGAGGCAGGTAGTTGAGCTGGTGGCACGGCGTGGACACAAGTGCTGTTCCTGAGCGCAAGCGTGAGCAGGTCAGTCTCCCTTCACCTGGAAATCAGCCTTGGGTAAACAGGACAAAATTCCTTGACTTTGCCTGCCAAGTTTGTTCAATCTTTTAAACTGATCACGATTCCCTGCTTACTCTGTGGTTTCCAGAGCACAATTAATTTTATTTTTTTGGGGGGGCTGTTTCTTGCCTGTGGTGGTGGGAGGCGGTGCAACTCTACCTCAGCTTGAGCTGGGTAGGAAGACGCGAGTTCCCAAAGATGACATTTTTTTGCAGATGGATTTCTTATCTCTTTCTTAGCCTTTTCCCCTCATTTATCCCTCAGGGTCCAAGACTTGATTAAACTCTTTTCTGAAGGTGGAATTTACCGGTGCGCTTCACAACTTGACAGGGTCCCTACCCGTTGTAACGGTCTCGTTAAGCCTCCCGTACCCAGTGTGTTGATCACAAGGAGGCACTCCCTCCTCTGAAGACCAGCACGCAGCTCCTCAAGAGCGTTTAGATGTTCCCACTGAAATGATGGGAAGCTAATTGCCTTAATCCATCTGGGCTCATATGTTGCGCTGTACCGTCCATGTTGAAAATAATAGGACCGCATTTTAACAGTATGGTTTTAGGCATGTGAGAAAACCGTGGGCAACTCTCCAGGTGCTCGGATGCTGCAGTGACAGAGGCTACATAAGCACTCGCTTAGACAGACAGTTGAACAGATTTCAAAAGCAAGGCCTCCAAAATGTGTCTTTTATAATACGTTGCTGCTTTTTAACAGCTTGTTGGTGATAGATTCTTAAACCTGAAGCATATGAATAATGCAAATAAGAAAATGCTGCACAGTAATGTTGATTCAGTAACGCTTTATATGCTCATTAGCTAGTGTGCATTATAATTGCGCTCTTACATGTGACAGCCACAGGAATGCCAAATGAATACATTATGATTAACGCTGTTACAATGAATACCAAATGAATTTTTAATGACTGAACACTTACCATTTTCCTGTTGATTCTGTGGCATGCAAAGTTTTGATTCTTTTTAAAAATTGGATTTGAAGCAGTGATATGAACAGCTTACTGTATTTTAACACAGAACATGCTTAGCTGGTGCTAAGTCATTATCCTCCAAGGCCCCCTGACAATTTTGTTGACTCCTTAAAAAAAAGTGACAGGTAATGAAAATGTTTTCCTAGAAACTGATAATGAATGAAGGATTATTCACTTGCACCTCTTATAAGATTCACTTGGCAGTGATCCATGGGTACTAACCAGACATCGCAAGGAAAGGGAAATGGGAGTGATGCTAAAGCAGTAAGTCATTTTTCTTTTTGCAAACCGTGGCTCTGGCGTGATGGAAAAATAGAATTAAAATATTTTATTGTTGTCACAGTTGGATTAAATACTACTTGAATAAACAAACAAAATATTCACAATTTAAACACAAACTTTGTTCCTTATTCAAGTGAGCAATGCTTCCACCAGGTTTCTTCGCCTTCAGGCACTATTTATCTGCAGGGAGCAGTTGTCATTAATGCTACCTTATTACCTTGCATGCATAGTAATTTGTTTTATAAATGGCCCTACAGAAATGAATGGACCTACTCGAGGAAGCGTTTACTGATGACTGCAAGAGTTCTACAGCCAGGTCCGTGCTGAAATGCCACCCCGTCTAACAAAAACCCCTTGGTGCAAAGGGTAAAGCCTCCTCTGACTTCAGACTTTTTATATTTCAGAGAGGTAACGAAAACCACACCTGCTGTGCTTCTGGAGGACAGAAAGGGCCTGGAGGATGCAAGGCGGGACTGTGTTAACACTTGGAGATACTCATGTGAAGTCATTTTACTGTGCTTTTATGAGCTATGTTAAACGTCCCGTGAGCCCCATGCCCATAGACTAGTTGGTCTCTTCTGACCTAGGTCGTATGGGCTTCAAGAAGAAGAACACAGATTTGCTCCTGAGTTCAGTAACACCAAACTGTCACTCCTTATCTTTTACTTTTCTTGGAATTCAATCTCTAAATCAATATAAAAAGTTATAGTGTTTGTCTGCTTACATTTATTGCAAGAGAGTATAAAAAATAAAACTATATGAGCAAGAATAAGCAGGTTGCTAGCCAGGTATTCTGTGAGAAACCGCTGTAAATTAGGAAAAAAGTCGTGTTCCGTAAATAACTGACTGACTGCAGAGAACAACAATGCCACTCCTCACGGCAGCAGCAGCAATGCGCGGTGGGAACGAGAGAGGAAAGACCTACCGGGGTGCTCAGGCAAAAGGAATGAAAGGTCAAACCCGGCTGCTCCTGTGCATTTCCCTTTCTCCCCCTGCCTTCCCCCTTCACCCCCTGCAGACCCCCTCAGGGATCATTCTGCAGCACAAAATACTTCTGTGGGTGGGGATGAAGGCAATTTTTGCCCATGTTTGCTTTAGACGCTGGGTGAATTTTAACCCCAAATGAAAGAAAGCACTTTGTGTTTCAGCCTATGAGGCTTTCAAAGTATAACGTTTCTAATATGTCTCTTTTTGCCCTCACTTCCCTCAATATGCTGCCTGAATTGCACCTCCAGCATGATATAACTTTGATAGTTTTTCTGCTTTTCTCATTCCCCTATCATATTCAATTCTCTCTGAGAGTTTTTCCATCATCCAAAGTACTAATTTCCCGATGCTTTGCTCCCACGGCCAATGTAAGCTATGTAAGACCTCAAATTAGGTTATCTTCTTGAAAAAGTAAAATAAAGATTTAGGTTCATAGAATCATAGAATCATAGAATGGTTTAGGTTGGAAAGGACCTTGAAGATCATCGAGTTCCAACCGCCCTGCCATAGGCAGGGACACCTCCCACTAGACCAGGTTGCCCAAGGCCACGTCCAGCCTGGCCTTGAACACCTCCAGGGATGGGGCCTCAACAACCTCTCTGGGCAACCTGTTCCAGTGCCTCACCACCCTCAAAGTGAAAAACTTCTTCCTAATGTTCAATCTAAACCTGCCCTCTTCCAGTTTGAAGCCATTCCCCCTCGTCCTATCGCTACATGCCCTAGTAAAAAGTCCTTCCCCAGCTCTCCTGTAGGCCCCCTTTAGGTACTGAAAGGCCGCAGGTTCCTCCAAATAAAGTTGAAGTTCATCCAAACGGGAATATTTGTGACACAGATGGGTCAAAGTGAGTCTGGTTCACAGGAATTAAACGAGTGGACCCAAATCAAGAGGTACTCTCGTGATCCTGCTTACACAGAAGAAAATCATAGTCTCACTTGAACTCCCTACAATAAATATCTAGTTCCATCAGATAACGCGTATTAACTGCAGATTCGGTCTCTTCACATAGAGCATGTGAGAATTTGGTCTGAGGAAGCTGCGATCTGAACAGCAAGACGGAGAGACAGACGGACAGACCTGACAGAACTGTTTTACGAAGGTGAGGACTGGAGGTGCAAACACTTTGCACCGGAGCACAAAAGCTGTCTGCTGCTGGGCCAGATCTTGCCCTTCCCAGACCTTTTCCAGTGTCTTATGCATAAAATCACCTCTCTTTTCTTATGCCAACTCCAGGCATTTTTCTAACAGAGTTAAATTTAATCTCTGCTCTACACCCCGGTGTTTTGGAAAACCGCAGTTACGGGTGGGCCCGAGGACACGTGAAAGGTGCATACCCTGGGTAAGTTTGGAAAGAGCAACTTTTATTTATACACACCAGCAAGTGCTTGTAAACTTCCCCTGCAGAGTTATTTTTGTCTGCTCGCACAAATTTGTCAGCTGCTGGGAGATATTTCTGTGAGCTGAGAGGAGGATGCTTTTCTGGGCGGGAGCGACACCGGCGCAGACCAGTGGGCTTCCCACTTCGGGGGCTCCTGGGGACAGGCGACCTCCCAGCATCATCAGGGCCCCCTCTCTCAGGTCTGAATTTTGGGCTGCTGCCCCGAGAGAAGTACAGCAGGCTGAAGATCCGTATTTTATTTTCTGGTTTGGTTTTGTTTTCATAGTGGGATGAAGCGATTAAAAGATCAGTGGAGCTACCCTGAAATTTTGAGTTTTTATGCTACTCTCGCTTCCCCAGGCATATATAAGCTATAGACACTTAATGGATGCTTTTAAGATTGTCTTCCACTTTCTTTCTATGCTGTGTGCTCTTATTGTGCTCTTTAGCTTTCAAACATTATTTAAAATACCATTGTCTTGAACACCTTTTTAGGTCTCCCTTAGTAATGTCTGTTTCATATTTCAGATTTTTCTTTTAAAAGGTGATGGTGTCTCACCCTATGGCAAACTTGTGTGTCTCCCAGTAAACAAGAAAAGATTTAAATAAACCAGTCGGACAAATCTTGGATATTCCTTATTGCATCTAATGGTGCTATTGGTTTGCTGATTTGTTTAATTTTTTTTTTTTTTTTGAGCAAGAACGAGCTGGCTCTGCTATCATAATTTGCAATGTTGATTCAGAAATTAACACCCCTGTTAATCTGTAAGTTCCATACTATCATTTTTCCTGTTGATCTATAATAGAAGGAACTTATTATCAACTTTCACAACTTTCACTATGCTGTATAGAAATGATGAGAAAGATTTTAACTTAGCGTACAATAATATCCACTTAAACTTACTGCCTCTTGTAGAACACCGTTTGTGAAAGCTTCTCTTCTGAGACTGTATTTTTCAATGTAGTCCCTTATGTGACAATTATTTCTTGGTTAAGTATGTGGAAAAACACAGAAGCTGCTTTTGAGGAAGGGGTAGGAGAGGAATGCACATCGCTTTTCATTAATGAAGGGCTGTTCCTTGCTATGGGCAAAATAAAGACCTTTTCTGCATTCCAGGTTAAAAGCACGGGGAGGAGTAGGTCGCTCCGTTCCTCTTTTAAACTCAGGAGTTATTATAGCCTTCTGTACACAGGGATGAGCGAGCTGCGGGGAGCTAATAAGAACCCAATTTGCGCAGACGAGTGGTAAGAGATGGATGAAGACGAAGAATGAGCAGAAGCATCATTCACCGGCGTACCTGATGGCGCAATGACATTGATGTTTCTTGGCTCATCTATCACCCCAGGTGCAGATACGTGTCAGTTCATTTCTGCCCAGCACAACGGAGAGTCCGTGAGGGATATGATGATGTTTTAAGTCACTATCTCTGAGCCGGGCTGCTTTGGGGGCGATGCAATTACATGCTCTTCCGCCGATGGGCTTGATAGCAAACTGACACTCCCGCCCTCAACTAGAGGAGCCATCAGTTAAGGACGACAGTGTTGCATAAACAGTTAAGTTAGTGCTGTATCTTGTCTGTCCTGCGGCGCCGTATCAGCTGCACCTCTGCCGGAGCGGAGCCTGCGAGCCCCTGTGGCTAACGCTACCTTTCTCCAGCTGCTGTGACGCAAACCTCAGTTACCCACTACCTCCTACAAGGTGCAAATCTGGTTGTTCCCCTCCCTATCACAGCTCCGCAGCTCTAGTCTGTTCCCTCCAAACGTGGCAGACAAAAATCTCGTCTAGATACCGAACATGAAGCTGTTGACAAGTAAAAAAGGCAGGCTGAATTTCAGATAGTCTTAGAAGACCTTAAATGTTCCCTAGGGGTCTGACCTTCTCTCCTTTACCCCGTAAATCTTTTCTTTTTTCTCCTGATGGACCGGTGTGGAACTATGCCTCAGGACAATGCACATGACTAAGGGTTGCGGGACCAAGACTGTGTTTTTTGTGACACGATGTAATGTTGCCAGTAGGCCACATCAACACGTCTAAGAAATGGAAAAATCCTGATGTATGTTGAGCATTGAATTTTCACAGTAAATCGACAAATCTAAATAAAGTCAGATCTCAATTACCCAGACAAGAAGCATTCTCGTTGATGTTATTCAGAACGCGCATTTTATTGCCTTGCAAACATCCGAAAGGAATTCAGTTTTCAACAACTTCAGGCTTTGGTATGGCATAATGGCTTCGTTTTGTAACAACAAGTTGAAATATTGACTGTCACGGAATTGACTGTCAAACTGAACTTTGTGGGTTTTGTTTTGCTTACAAATTAAAACTGTCTTCTCATTTTCAGCTCGGCATATGATACCTGTATTCTGAGAAATACATAGTTTGAAAACTTTGTGTACTACAGCGTGAAAAGGACTGCTCCTATATACCGTGATTAAATGTAGGATTAAAAAGGCACAAGTGCAAGCCATATGGGATGGGATGGCTTCTCTGCAACATAAGGCATTTCTTCTACCTTTGATGTCTGGACATGAAAAGAAAGTGGCACTGCAGTATAATTTTAAAATAATCTAAACAGACAACAGCATTGTTTGATTATGCGATTAATTTTGCTGCAAATCTCTAACATTAATAAATAGACCCTTTTAAATGTCTGAAGGTTGCCTGGGCAGCTCTTGGAAACAAGGTACAAGTGCTGTTCTTCCACTGCAACTCCTGGAACACCAGTTGTGATGTAATATATGAGTCTCAAAAAGTAAACACAAAGCTGATGTTGTGTCATGTGGGTGAGCTTTTATTTATGGCAAGAATTAGAGATCTAATGATAAAAATACTCAGACATATATGAAAGGCCACTGAAACAAAGAGAAGTTTCACTTGTTTTGAGGAACAATCCTTGAATAAAACATCATTCTTTCTCCCTGAAATGAGGCTTAATTTGGTTTGCCTTACACATCATATATATGCAATTATGTTTCATTCATAGGTCCAGCTTGATTGATAGCCCCTTATCCATAAGGGCTATAAGAACACTCTTTAAAATTCCAGTCTCTAGTAGTGAATCAAACAAGGTGTGCCTTTTATGTCCATTGCTTCAGCAGGATATTTAAAAAATGGACATCAGAAACAGATGTTATTTTTGACTGGCGTTTTAAAGGAGTATTTTACACTCTTGTGCATCTCTTCTCTATAACATTAGAACTACATGTACCTTTCTCGCAGTCACTGCACGGGTGTATCAAACAGCAGCACCGAGAATAGGGGGCAGCGCCAACGGAGGAGGGTGACTTCTGTTGTTTACTTCAGATTTAACCTGGGACCAACATATTTTTTTCTTCTACAACGCTGTCTGGTTTGATCTGTGTCATTGCTAGGGATTACTAGGAAGAACATAAATACTTGTGCTCCAGCGGGCTGACAGGTCCCCGGCTCATGGTATTAATCACGGACGGTTCTCTAGCACTGTACCATAATTTTCCAAAGCGGGTGTCTTGAGCAGAGATCACATACCAAAAAAAGATGCAGAAACATATGGTAATCTTATCAAATGCCTACGCTTACGGTTACAGGAGGAAAGGCGTTTTTAGAGGAGAGGATACTGAAAGGCAATGGTTTATTGCACATCATCAGCTTGAGCCATCTCGATTTTTCCACAGTAGGAAGCCTGATCTAGAGCATATGGAGAGTTCACATGCAAAAGCATGATAGACTTAAAGTGGCAGTTCTTAATTAGCACCTTATTAGTGCTCAGGTGCTAGCCATGTTTAGCAACAGCATGAAATATATAGCCTAGATTTTTGCGTTCAGAATGGAATTGCACCTGTTTAAACAAATTTTGCTCCCTGAATTGGGGTTGCTTTTAGTAATGACAGTAGAGGATAGAGTAGAGCTTTTATAATGCTAAATTACGTTACGCTTTTGAAATCCTTGAACTATCTTTTGGACTACTGGAAACTAAAACAAAAATCTATGTCAATGTACTACAAATGTTCCGCAGGCTGCACTTGCTTTTTCCAAACATAATTTTCAGAGAAAATATCTAAACTTGCCAGAAGTTTGACAAAGATAATTGCAGCACTGTTGCTAAGCGTTCTCTATAAGCAATCTGTATTCAGTTTACACACAGTTACAATTAGAGGGTAAAACGGAAAAATGACTTCTAGTTAGATGCTTGAAATAACTTTTTCCTAACATTGATTTTTATCAAAACAAAGATCATGTTACTTATGATTTAGGCCTGTCGTATGTACGTCACAGATTAAGAACTATAGGGTGAGCGGGGATGGAGGAGAAGCTGTTAACTTACAAAAGAGGCCCTGAAACACCGGCAAGGTAAATGACAAAAAAGCCTTGATCTGCCTGAACGGTTTACCTGCTAGGCATCTCTAGACTGCTCATCTAAACCATTTCACGAGGTACACTCTAGTTTTCCATTTGACATTTAAAAAAAAATAAATAATCGCTGTTAACAAAATTGTTGTCAACAAAAGCAGTAGGAGATCAGTCTGTCCAGTGGCAGATAACAAATACCTAAGATTTACTATGTAGTAACCACCTTGGAAGACTAGTTCTACCAGAAAATTATACTCTTGCTGAGTGAAAGCATTACACACACACACACTTCCAACAGACTAGCTCTTTTGGGGAGTTAATTGCTCTACTTGCCTTTCCATTTAAACCATTAGCAGTCTTTTGCTTAGCCAGAACCTCTTCAATTACATCGGGTAGGGTGGGGTCATTAGTTGCAAACCTTCTAGATGACTCTTTAGGAAGCAGAGGATGATTTAAAACACCTGAGCTGCCTGAAAGCCCCTTTCTGCTGAGTGGTCTGTGTGGGGCACAGAAGCTGATGGGAAGAGACAGAAAAAGGGATGCACGAGTAAAGGCCATCAGAAACCGTAAGTTCTTTGACCGAATGAATAATATAAGGGGGTTTCTACTGCTTTCCGTGTGGTAAAATACATTGACAGAGGGAACAAAAACATGTAAAAAGAAAGAAAGAAAAAAAAAAAGGTGCTTTTTTTGTTAGTAACAGTGTGAGGTAGGATGTTTTGAGTTTGCCCAGAGCTACTCCCTAACTGAATCTTCAGAAACGTGTAACATGAGGTAAGGTATGTGTTCAAATCAATACTAATAGTCTTTCTAACTTGTCTAATGCCTGGAACAGAGGAAAAACAAAGTTAAAAAGAAAAAAAACCCCTTGTGATAAATGATGTACGTGGCTATTGTTTTTTCTTTCTGTGGTCAAATTCATGTGAACAAATGCTACCTGTTTTTTCCAGGGGGGGAATATTCACTGATATTGGCAATTTTTGTTTAATTCTATGGGTGGATATAAGCAGTCTTGTTCAGGTTTGAAATTTCTGGGCCTTTCTTGGTTGGTTTGGTTTTTCTTTTTTGCGACAATACCAGTCACGTAAATATCACTTAAGTTCCTTAAATGAATATGTTTAGGGAATATAAGCACTTCTAGCACAAGCTGTTGCCCAAAATGGAAGCTTGAGCAAGCAAAGAGAGTGTTATAGAGATGAACCGATTAAAAAAAAAAAAAAAGTGTTATTACATTTAAAGTTTTGAATATTCACCAAAAATGAACACAGAGGTTACAGGTTTTTTCATTAGTTTCACTAGAAAATAGTGTGCCTAAGCAAATGAGTTAAAGCTGTTTAGAGAACTAAATATGACTGCGGGAGGATAATTTTAGTGTCTAATCTCACACAGTCATGCGAAGCTAATTTTATTCTCTCTCTTCCCTTTTTAGCTCAATGCATTTATATAAAACCAAGATAACTTACTTTTCCTCTTTATAAATATGTGTCTAGGGAGAGTGGTATATAGTTTATACCTATATAAATATTTATATGTATATAAATATAATATATCAGCTGTAATACTAAAATCCAATAAAATATCCAAAATATGCATATTGATTGGGGGGAGGGAACAAAAATATATGTCAGCCTGAACTGTGGATTTCTTTCTTTTCGCTGCTGTGTTTGGTAACACCTCTAACTTTCTAATCTAACTACCAATCTATTTCACCATGTTTAAGGACTAAACCAAAAGAAATCAGTTATGTGTTCAATACAATATGTATTGGTATGTTTTCCGTTTGAGTAATTTATGTATTATTACTTGTGTTATGACAGCAGCTAAAGGATGTTTTCTTTTGTTTTAAATTTCAAGGCTCCATTGTGGTAAATATTGTCTCTCCGTGATACGGGAGAAATGAGGATAATCTATTCCCTATTAGTAGGAAAGAAAGGAATTGCGATGCTTTTTAATGGATATTGTCAATTTTCAGACCCTGGCAACTATCAGAGGTGTGGTCTGAAAAGGAGAACATATAAAGGATAGCAGTTTTTAAAACTATTTTTTCTTATAATTTTTTTTTGGGCTAACAATAGCTAGCTTTCTATTTGCTCTTTTCTCTGGAAGACTATTGTCATTTTTAGTGTTTTCCCACCCCTCCAAAATAAGAATCATCGCTTCTGGTATTGTCGCTCAGACATAATGGTGCAGGAACCATAAAGACAAAAATCTGTGTAAGGAGGTAGTCATTAAATGATCATTACTTTCTTGCTAAAAAGTGGGATGGTGACTTTGAATGTAAGCTGCAGGATATGAGTATGGATATGAGTAACAAAACAGGCTATACAAAGGAAGACACTACTAATAGAAAACTTCATTGCACAGCATAGATTGTGCATTTTGATATTTTTTTTTCCAGTGAGTTTATAGACAAAGGTTTTATAATTTGGTTATTTCTGTCAGAAACCATTGCTTCTGTAAGAAGGCAAATGTTTCATTAGACTGATGGGTGCGCTGGTAAGAAAAAGACGGTATTGCAGCTTTACTTTTAATAGTGATATCCTGTTATTTACTTAGTACTGTTTTGTATAGAAAAAAGCTTTTTTCTTTCTCTGTGTGTTGTCAAGAGTTGTATTCCTCAGAAAGTGAGTATAGAGCTTTACAGACATTTAGCCACAAAGACCGGCTGCTATATAGCATTTAATCAGAGTAGCAGCAAAAGCGTATGCGAGGCTGTAAGCGAACTGGCAATATCTCCAGACACAGCAAAACAAGTTAAGGACAAAACAAGGTCTGGCCAAGTACAACTTCACCCTCTGCTCTTGGTTTCTCTTTCTGTTGTTGAGTGAAGTCAAACGCAGAGTTTTATTTCAATGTTTTGCTTACTATGCTTACATTTAAGTTATAAAATCATAGCTTTGCACAATCAAGAGCTTAATTGTGTATGTATACACCTGCAGTAGGTGCATGTAAACGGGTGAGTGTGGGCTCACAAGCCCGTGCGACCACATAAAACAAGGGCTGAGATGACAGCCATCATGTCTCTGCGATACACTGCGTAAATGGGGTACTATCGGCGAGTCTCTCCCTGCCCTTTGTGATCACCTCTCCCCTTTTCCACGTCCCGTGGTTCGTGGTCTGGGTCCCTGTGGGGCTGCAGGAGTGGCGAGGGGGTTGTCATGGGGGTTGGAGGGTGCCCTTAAGGGTGCAAGGACAAGACTTGTTCTTCTAGTGGCAGTGTGAGGTGTTTGCTTAAAACCACAGGAGAGGCCTTTCATCCTTTCTTTGGTGAGAGGTTTGGATTGCATAAACCCAGCCATAATGGCTTTTTATAATGTTGAGTGACAGTATTAAGAGTTTGGTTTCTAAAGTCTAAGTAGATGTTGTTTGTGATGGAGAAAATCCAGTCACAGCGCACAGATGCCGTCCTTGCAACTGTTCCTGGCTTATGTCCTTGAGGAGTTTGAAGAGGAGGTTAAACTTCATTAAACGTAAAGAATTAGATGAGAAATATGCGAGGAATCTGCTGAATTACTTTTCTACCTGCAAAGCTGTATTTTCATCTAAAGCAACTCTTTGTGTCAGGCGCACGAACGTGCCAGCAGTAGACTCGCTAGGGTAAAAGGATGCTGGTTGCTCCTGGAACAAGCAGGCTGTAGAGGGAAGAGAGTAACAGCCCTCAGCACAACACGAGGAAAATAGGAACACAATCAGGCTGTAGTGATGGGTGATTTCAATTTCCCAGTATGAACTGGGAAAACTGAAAAGCATGGCACAATGAAAAATAAAATTATAGAAGAAATAAAGAGTTATTGACCTGCGGTGTCAGAATTCTAATAGGACTTGTCCTCTCCAATCTCAGCAAAAATGTGCAGTTAGTAGATTAGAAACAGCAGAGCTACTTGGTTCAAGTGACCCCATGATTAAATTCAATACAACTTAGAACACTAAGCCAAATATATCAAAACCACAATATGAATTCTCAAAGGTCTACTTTAAAGGTATATGGAAAAAAAAACCCTGTGAAAAATGGGTAAAGAAACAGTATGGGAAGATATTTCTGGTGAAGAATAAAGGTTTTTCTGACATTGCTAAGATGCAGTTTTGGGGGGAAAGAAAGATAACGGTGTGATTGCGGGGAATTAATCCCTACAGTTTGACTGTTGTACTTTCTTTAAACCCTTAATTTAATAAATGTGTTCCATTACTGAATTTCTGTGAAAATTACAAGTACTACAAGGTATTGTGATCTGAGAAGCTATGTACAGGAGCATGGCACGGCACTTTTATGGTGCCTGAACTGCAGTTGTGTGCCCTTTGCTGGACTGGCCGTATTCATCTGTGGTTGCTCAAGCTCCAGGCTGCTCCTCCAGACACACCGATGATAATTCATTTAATCTTGAGACAGTGGGTTTTTTGAGTGATATACAATGTAATACGTTTGCACCACCTCTCTTAATTTTTACATTTATACGATCATTTGTGTAAATAGGAAATACCACGGAGATTTATGAATAATTAAAAAAACCACTAACCAAGTAGTCAGTGTATTTTTAGCACTTACAGTCTTCTTAAATTTACCTTTTATGCATGATTAAGAACTTATTCTCAAAAAAATGTCTTTGGGGGAATCAGTGCTCTGAGTGTTAATGTAAGGAAAAATAGTTTCATTTAAAATGTTTATTCTGCTGTTTCAACATTTCTTTGAATTGGAGAGTCACCAACTTGGGGAGGAAAAAAGACAAAATTCTGTAGTTTAGATGATCATTCAAGCAATATAAGAAAAGCAGGTTATGATAGCACCTTTACCAAAGATTATCCACAAAGCCAGTTCATCAACTAGTATAAACCCGTGTAGTTGTCATTGATTTCTCTTGAATAATTATTTGTACTAGGTAAATACCTCACCCACATTGAATAGCTACAAGTAGAGTAATGGCTGAAATACTTATCTAATTTGTAGTAATGAAGAAAATGTGTTTTAACTCCCCCATGAAATAGCATGCAATTTATTAGTTTTCTGTATTTTGTGAATTTATCACTCATTTCTTCATATAACTAAAGGAAAGGAAACAAATTGTGGGTAATTAACGTGTATTTACAAGAAAATGTAAGAAATAGAGAATTTTAAGTAGTAAATATCAGCATCATTTTGATCTGACAAATGAAATAATAAATCTAGAAGGAAAATGTGAAATAAGTGTAAAATATAATATACATATCTATGTGGGTATCATATTACACAATATAAAAAGTATTCCAAAAGTAATCTAAATGTCATCATTATTAGTGTTTAAAAAAACCCATGAAGATTAACAATACGTTCAACTTCATGCAATATAATGGCCATTGGAAAGACGTGTATCTCTGTTTCCTCCTTGCCCCCACCGCCCTGATTCAACAAGGAAAAAGTAATCTGAGCTCAAGTGGAAAACTAGTTGAGGGGGAGAAAAAAATGCTCAGAATGCTTAAAAATCAGATAAAACCTTCTCAACCTCCTCTCACTTTAACATACTGTTATGTCATGTAGCAAACACAAAACTAGTTGTGACTTATTGTAAGTGGGAAGAACTACAGAATGACTATGTGCAAAAAAAAAAAAATGTTACTGATCCTAATGTTTGCAAAGCCAATACTTTTGTAATAATGCATCTAATAATGTCTGTAATCTAAACAAAATCAACATTTTCCCATCAGCATTTTTTAACTTTTTAACTGTAAAATAGCACCCCAATTATAAGACTGGTAAATGCTTTGAAGCATTCAGATTCTGCTGCGAGACTCCCCTTTATAACCAAGATAAAGTAAGTTTCACAGATTATAAAACTCCCTGTGCTGGGATACCCCCTTATAGCTTGTCCCCCATTTCAATGAGTGTGGGCTGTGGGTTTCTTTGGGGTTTTTGGATTTTGTAATATTTCTTTCCAGATGACAGTCTCTTGTATTATTTTTTTTTCTTTAATCCACATTACGTAGTACCTAACAGCTTCCAATTGCCTGGGACAAGTTGTGCTAGCTGCCAAAAAACCAGAGCATGACTTTGACAGTATTAAAGTCAAAGCCAATAAAATGGAAAGAGAACTAGGAATTAAGTGGGAGGAGGAGGTGTCTTTGTACACTAGAACATAATGAAAAATGCTGACGATGTACAATATTATGACATGATGTCACAATAAAGCGTTCATCTCCTTTCTGAACTAGTTGTAGTGCTCTACATAGTTGTAATGAGGCTATTCTTGTGCATCAATCTGCTTGAACATTTGAACCACGAATTGGTGGCCAGGGATCTGGGTCATGCCTCTTCTTTTCCACTGTCTTTTTCTATATCTAGCAAAGAGATAGTCTTGTGGCCAGTGGTAGCATGGCGGGGAGTGGAACTTAATCACTGTTTCATCACTTGCTGCGTGTCGATCTGCTCCTGTACTTGGCATCATTTCAGACTCCACTGTTTTGCACTACTCTGAGTTATTTCTTTACAGCACCACCTAAAACCCTGTTCTTAACTTCCAAATTTAGGGAGTGAATCCTGACAATGGCAAAGGAAAAGGACAAATATGCCTAGTGTAAAATGCTATCTTTACAACTTTCATGGGTTCCCCCCATCTATATTTGTTACATGAATTATCAGTTCTTTTTCCTGGATCATCTGTAAGCCTTTCAGAGAAGGAAGGGTTGCCTGCCGATAAGGGCTCTGTTCAGACCAGACCTCCTCTCTTCTTATTAAGGTTTTGATATGTTCTGGTTTCTCATCAAATGTTTCAAAATCATGCAAAAAATATTTGAAAAATAAAAGGAATAGAGGGAGCAATTTACTAGCAAAACTTAAAGTATTTGCTGTAGACCAGTTGAGTATAAGGTTATGAACTGGGATCTCCTGATTCTTGATAAACGCTGTCCTGGGAAGGCTATTGCTCAGTCTGGATTGGTTCACATTGTCACGGACCAGAAATCCTATCCTGCACATGAGGAGAGTTGTGGATCAAAAGCGTTGGAGGACTGCTTTGTGTTAAATTTATTTTTCATTCCAGGGTTTTCAAAGCAGTCTTTGGGAGATAGTTCTGCTCATTCCATTGAAATTATAGGTTACGGCAGAATAAATCTAATGCATGTCTGAAACTTACAGGTTTTTTTTTTAATATCAAAATAAATATCTGGAATTAAAAAGAAGAATGTGCCTTAGATACTGTTTTTTGGAATCCTAGCAAGTGTTTGTAGGGACGTACATGACAGAGCATTTGTTCTGTAGCTCACAGGCATAGCGGGTTGAGAGGTTCTCCACTTGTTCAATTTGTGGATTAACATCTAGATCAGCTAAAGGACGACATTTTCTGAGTGTTACATCTGCAGTTCACACTAAACATATGTAATGCCATATGGTCACCGAAGGGTTATGGACTTTTTTATTAGGAAAACTACCAGAGCTAGTATTAGGTATGAAGTAGTATATACTGTGCACTCTTATGCCACCAAAATAGAAAAGAAACAAAGCAAAATTTTAAAAATGAGTTGGAAAAAAATCAACAGAACCCCCCCTCTCTTATTACTGTTTGTGTGTAGAAGTTTGCAATGGCTATAATGAATCCTGTGGACACAGTCAGAGTAGACCTGTAAAACATATAGCTCTATTCTGTATATACTGGCAGCTACAGAATGAAGTACTCATGGTCTTACCCTGCATAGCAAATTAAAGTGCTGATTTCCAGGTATTTGTTCTTAATATCTTTTTGGGCAGAGTGGGAAAGAAGGTGGGCAGTGATGCACTGTCAGAGGACGAGCGGGCCCTCTGCAGAGCCTAATCCTAACGAGCGCTGTCTGGGTCTCTCTTAATTGCATAGTATCTCATGTTATCTGTTACTGTTTTTTGTACTGCAGATGTTTAGTACCCATTCATTTCATATATAACTCATGTGAATAAGCTTTTAGGTATACAATGGTGAAATATCAGAGAATACTGATTTTCATAACAAATTCCATCTTAGGGAGAAATGTCCATAGAGCTGCGCATTATACGGTATAGGTTTTGTCCTGCTGGCCAATGTCAGCCTTACAAGGTCATATCAACATGTATTAAGAACAGGTCAGAAAAAACTTGTCATAAAATGCAGTCTTTGGGTACACCTGTACAATGACTATTTAAGGCCTAANTCACATGTATTAAGAACAGGTCAGAAAAATTTGAGTCATAAAATGCAGTCTTTGGGTACACCTGTACAGTGAATATTTAAGGCCTAAATGAATCTCAGAGGAATTAGGCATGCAGGTATGTTTGGGTAGCCCTCAAATTTGCACGTATGCCTTTTACAAGCAATTCTGCATGCCCAGGCAATCTACCAATATCTTCTGCTAGCAAATGGGTAAAGCTGGCAGCAGTTGCCCCATCTTTAATGACCTTCTCCTTTTACATCTGTCGTGTCCAGCTGCAGTCCTGTTTTTCAAGAAATTGATTTCTCTTCTCCACTTCCTCCCCTCCAAGCCTGCCCCCCTCCCCTTTACACTACAGACTGTCTTGAGCAATCTTCATGCCCTCAGCTATGACCATGGACATCCTAGATACCCCTCAAGTATTCCCCAAGATAGGCCCTCAAAGGGCCTAGTGATGCTGTTACCTCACCAGCCCCACCACCCTTAGCCAGAGCAGTCCCAAATACGTACATAACCCTTTCTGCCAGCATGTGGGAAAGCACGAGGCAGCACCAGCACGTTCTATGAACAATGAATATAAGCAAGGAGTTTATATTTTAGTACCTTTTAAAGCCAGTGTGTATTCCGACATCATTGGGCAGCTTTTTTGGTAGACATTGGCTGCAGTATCCCGCCCCAGCCACCACAATATGGGATGTGATCCTGTTGGGTGCTGTGGTCTCAGGTGCAGGGCTTAATCCAATATATATCTCCAATACAGGTGTCTGCTCTGACCCTGAAGTTGATACCAGACCAAAACAGCCTCCCAAAGTTTCCCAGGAAAGGAATTCCAAATTCCCCTGTTTTCCTGCTTCAAACCCATCTCTCAGAAAGTGCCACAGAATATATAACAGCCACCCCTTCCCCCAGACCCCGACTCTCCCCTTGTCATGCCCCTCTGCACTGAAATACCTTCTTTTTCTGTTGTGTTTTGTGTTGGTTGGTTGGTTTGAAATCTAAACAGAAACCCGTGTGTGTTGTCTCTTAATAACAAACCTGGTTACTCACAGCCAGGTAGGAGGACACTTGTGTTGCCTAAATCTAGGTGCCCGCAGGTACTAAATTTGGGTGAAGGTAGGGTATCTCTCTTTCATAAACACCTAAAGTCAGCTCTCTGCCAACTTTATTGAATTTATGGTGACATTTATTATTCTATGATTCACTGTGAGCGTCTATTCCAAAGCACTGACCAGGATACTATAACAAGCTTCAGACTATTATGTTGGAACAAAAAAGCCATGAAATATGTGGCAAGAAACCAAAATAATTTCCAGAATCTTAGACTTTTGAAAATATTTTCTGATATGGGGCTGAAAACTGCTGGTTTGTTGGGCTGATTTTGAATCTCAGAGTTATTTAGCAAAGGTTTTCCTGTGTCTATAATACTCTAGGGGAATTAACAGCATTCAAAGATCTTTACATCTACAGTGCTAGACATAGGTTGTAATTAAAAAATAATTGTAGTTGTTAGTTTATGCCTAACTACAGGTAGCTTCTCATTAAATCAGTGCTTCACCATTTATCTGGTTTACTGGTTTCCAATTTCTGTGATTTTTTGCATAGTAACTAAAAAGTAAAGCATTCTTTGTTTCTGAAAATCTTGAGTTATCACAGCAAGAAACATATGTTCAGCCAATGGAACTTATGCAAATTAGGACCAAACTAAGTCCTAAAACTCACTTATTAAAAACCAAAACAGATAAATATGAAAACATAGTGACTTTATTCAATATGGTTGAAGGTCTGTGTTGTATTGATTAATCATTCCCAAATGTTTTCAAGCAAGAAATGGTTGTTTGAAAAGCCTGAGGTTAATGGGGTTTCTTGGGTTTAGTTTTGTTTATTTGTTGGGTTTTTTTTTTTTGAACAAAGTGATCTTGATTAGAGCAGAGAGAAAAATCACAATTTACATCTAGTGGGAAACTCCAGTACTCCAACATTTGTCTTTCCCAAATTTGGTCGAAATACTGAAATTTCACACAATTTTGTTAATAAGAGCTCAGGAAAAAGTAATCAATGAGGAAACGGCGAAACGTATTTTCCGGGTGATTTCAATATTAAATTGCGCTTTCTGTGCTACTGATTTGCCCCGCTGAGTCGTACTTCAGAAATCTCATGGGCTCCTTCTCCTTCCTTGGCTCCCTGAACTGCCTGCGTCTCCCGAGGCGCAACCTGTGTGGACTAGCGAGTGTTGAGAATTTCTCTAAAGGGAAACTCTGATCAACAAGGTCATGGGGGACAGAATGCAATAAAAGCGGAAAGGAGTTTTCTTCAGGACACGGGTGGGAGAACAACTCAGAGTGATTTGTTGTTTAATGAAATAACAGCGAAGGAAGCAAACATCATTCCAACATCAAGCAGCAGAATTTGCTGGAAAAAATACCCCAACTTGTTCCTGCGAGTGATACAACTTAAAAATAAAGGCAGAGTATTGGAAGGCACTAGATCAATCAGCTAGTGGAAACTCTGCTGACTATATAAAGACTTTTAGCTGTGCGTGCAGAAAGGAATTGAATCCTGGAGGCCATGCCTGCATTGCACCTAAGACTTCTGCTTTGCACATGGGCTTTCCTCCCACCATCAAGAGAGATGGCAGCGGAGACGGTGTGCCCTGGCACAGGGCTGGGGGGTGGCCACAGCATCCATGTTAAGAGCCGGTGTAACAGCAGAGTAGAGCACGATGATTGCGTCGCAGTGGTTTGTCTTTGGTTCCCATTTTTAATTCTTCTGGTCACGATGACATCTTGACGTATCAGTTTGGATTATGTTTATACTAGATGGTATGGATGTTTTGACTGAGCAGCTATGAGGTTGGATTTTTTTCTGACCTCAGCAAGTTTAATAAGATATTTATAAGTTCCCTGCAACCTTAATCATGTTGTTAATGTAGGTATGATATACACAGAAGTGAATTGTAGTCTAATAAATAGAATAAAATGCGCTGTAAAACAAATGCTTTATAGATTTAAATGAGCATATGAGATACACGGATTGGTTCATGAAATGGCAGGCTTTAAAATCTGTTCTTCAGTTCTTGCCCTGATACGCTGGTTTCAACATCAGTTAATATCATGTCCTGCCAGGCCAAAGCGATTGTGAAGATGGAAAGTCCGGCTTTTGCTTTGGGTCAGGAACAGAGGCAGTAGCTCTTACAGCAACTGTGTGTTGGGGTTTTTTATTGGTTTTTTTTTGTTTGTTTGTTTTACCAAAAAACAGATTCGGGTGGAAAATTCCTGTCCAGCTCTAACTTTTGTTGATGGCTCTGCGCAGTAGGTTCCTGGTAGGCACAGCCATGAAGTGTGAAGTCTCAGCAGACCCCGGGCGCGGAGGCTGGCAGCTTCCAGAGCCCTCAGCCCTTCCCGGCCCCCAGGCAGCCCCCGCGCCGCCAGGACACACTAATTAGCTCCAGCCAGCCCTCCCCAGCAGAGGAGTCCGCCGAGATCTCTGGTCTCAGTCCAGGTTTCACTTTCACTTTAATTTGGAAGATGGTATCAGGTATCTAAGGGAAACATGTCCTTTAAGCTATACTCAGTGGGCAAAAGGGGTATTCAGAAGTTTTGGTTTTTTTTTTCTGAAGACTGCAGTAAGATTTCAGTAGAAAAGTATTCATATGTCTCTTACCGTATTTGTAAAGCTTCATTTTTTTTTAAGCAATGGAAAACATTATTATTTTTTTTTTTTAGCAAAATGATTAAGTCCAGTAGGCTTTTATGCGTGACAACAAATATTTATTTAAACACACAAAACATCAGGACATGACTTACACACCTAAAATTACAGCCGTCCTTAAATACCATGCTTGTTGGATGCACGTGCGAAATTCCAGGAATCAAGCGCCCGTGCTCCGACTGGTCTAAAATATTTAATTTCGGAAGCGATCCCTTACCCACGTCCCCTTTGCTATTAACGTGCGTTATGCAATAAATGCACGGCAATATAAGGGAAGCGCCGCGGATGGTTAATCCCCAGCCTGCTCCGGGGGCTTGCTGGACGGTGGCAAGCGGGTGCCGCAGCTGCAAAGCCCCTCGGGGTGGCCGGGGAGCCGGTCGCAGCGGCGGCACCAGATGGCCCCGCAGACAGTCGGGCGTAGGGCCAGCAGAAGCTCAGCCACAGCCCCGCCAGCCGGAGCTGGTTTCGTCCCGTGGTTTTTCCACTCGGAACAGGCTCAACGCTCGGTTCCTGCGAAGGCTTATTAGCTCCGGCACCGTGCCGCGGGAGTTCACAGCGTCGGCTCGCGGCCATCGCTGCGCCCGGGCTAATAAGATCCTACCGGAGCGAAGTGCCGAGGGGCAGAGAGCCAAGGGATGATTCGGTGGCTGTACGAGGAATCAGCTCGGGTCAGTCGGGGACGGATCTGAACCGTGGCTTACGAGCCCTGCTTGATGCCAGCTGAGGCTACAGAGCCATTTAGACCCCCGCAATATGTCTATAATCGTGGATTTTTCATTACCCACAGTATTCCAGTCCCCTTTTATGTCAGCTAACAGGGAGCTGACTGTAGCTAGCGGGGCTGGACTACTTGTAAATACTTGAACTGTCTGACTTTTTTTTTTTCTTTGAGTGATTTGTCGTGCATCTTCGTACTTGACTAATTTCGCATTCCTGCTAGTTGCTGTATTTAATATTCTATTTGTGTTTTCCATTCCGCTGCTACCACTATATGCACCTTCACCAACATTACTGCTAATGACTTTCTCTTCTTTTCATCAATAAAACACATATTCTCTGGAGTGACAGTAAGATCATCTGCTAGAAACCGCATTACTGTTAATAAGACAATACAAAGAATAAAGAATATTTATTTCAGCCCGGCAGCTGTACCATCACTTCGGTACTGGGACTTGTGTGCGTGTTGGAGGCGGGGGTAGGCTTTCTTCTTCCCTTCATTTTCGGAAGTGGGTTTGTGGTTCATTTTCTAGAGCTGCATTACCATAAAACTTAAGAGGTTCATATTTCTGTAATAGGAACTTGACACCAAATGTGTCAAAACCAGAGATACCAGATAATACATGTATTTTAATGGGCAACATGAAATACAGCCTGTGAGATGGGGGGGGGGCTTATCCTCTGATTTCATGGGCATCTTTGTCTACTGAGAATATCCATCTCTACCTGTACTGTGGAACAAAGGCATTATTTATAATAGAAGTTTCTTCATGTGCAGAGGGCATTGGCAGAAGTTTGTGTGAGCTGAAAACTGGGTAAGCAGTGATGGTAGAGTCTGGTTGTACGTGCGTATCTGACCGCTCCTCTCAATGGCCATCAACGTAGTGTGGAATTACATCCCAAGTATGTAAACGTTACAAGGTTTTGTGGGGTACAGAGGATAAGTTGGCCTTTGACAACTAATCTGGCACTTTCAGGAAAAAAAGGAAAAATTTTCTAGTGCTTTCTGGTTTGTGTGTGCTTTGTGGTAAATGATACATTAGTCTGTAATCTTTTCTATGGTCAAAAGTGCTACCGTGCTTGCCTACGGGCATCATAACCTGCACAAAACAATCTATTGTCTGTGTTCCCTCTTTTGGACAAAAAAAAATACAGAAGTGTTCATTAGTCATTTAAATCCCCAGTTTCTTACAAAGCCAGCTTGATCATATTAATTCACTAATTTACATACATGAGAAAGCAAGCGGTCCAGTGATTAGGCAATGGACACCGAGCAACGTAGGAGATGCTGTCCCTCCTGCAGTGCCAGTGCAGAATGGAGCCTTCAGAAAATGCCCACGTTTGGGGTAGCGCGTTCATTGAGGTTGTTTGTAAGCCCCTTACCACCCCCCCTTTCTGCTCCAGCTCTGCTTTTTCCTGCTCTCTGCAGCCGCAAATGGCTGTGCAACATGGCTGGGTGTGAACGTAGAAACAAGAGGTTTTGTCAAGCTGATGAGTTGCAAGCAGCTTGAATTTTCAATCTTTTCCCTAGGAAAACTGGATATAATTTTTTTGGTTTTGGTGTACAGTTATTCTCACAGCTGCAGTCTGTACGAGCAGGAACCCTCAGGTGTGTGTAGGGGTATTGCAAGGTAATAAAATGCTGGATGGCCACTGATTGTTTGTTTTTTCAAAAAAAACCCCAAAACCCCAAACAAAATTGGCCAGCCAGGGTCCTGGTCGGAGTGATTTGGTAGGATGTGGGTCCTCAGTGGGTGCCTGCTGCCAAGGCTCTTTGGTGTCTGGGGTTCCCAGCCCTGGCTGTTTTTTGTCCTGTTGACTTCTCCCTACAAAAGGACCGCTGATATGTTGAGAAACGTTGTTGAGGCTTTAAAGAAGTAATGATGATCTGTGTGCCTAAAGTGGTTCCTACCTAGTGGAGAATAAACACCTCTGGACATTTCTTTACGCCAATAGAAATAAAGAACATAGATCCTCTCAACTCTGATGATGACTGGAGGCCGCATTATAACATTCTTGATGATTTTTGGCTTTCATCACAGATATCCTCAGTAGACACAAACATATGTAGCAAAAGAAAAATAACTGTCATATGCCTATAAAACGTTAAAAAGAGAAAGAATTGCAGTAGACCGCTGAATATGCAGATAGAACAAGCTAGATCTCGAAAAATGGAAAGAAATATGATAACAATGCATAAAATAGTATAAAAAGAAAATATTAAAAAGCTTATTTGCATACATTCATAAGATGAAGAAACAGAGTAAATCGGCATTTTATTTTTTAGTTTTATCTTAAAATTTTAATAATTGATTTATAACTAGCTTGTCTAAAAAGAGCATAATTTTGTTTAAGTATGTACTTTCAAACATTAATATAAGCACTTGCCATATGTTTCTAAAATGATAATGATAAAAGGGGCCCTTTTAATGGTTGAGATTTTGCCTAGAAATTATGCCAACAAAGGCTTCCATAGTAGTTCAAGCATGTGCCTTCTGCTTCTGGGGCATTACGTTTCAATCCTGCTGGGTTTTGTTGTATAAACTTCCTATTCATAGAGCAATTCTACTTCATTCCTGCCCCTCCCAAAAGGAATTCCCCCTTGTCCAAAACCTTTCCAAGGTAAAGGAGGTGTCTTTTAAAAGTACAGTAATAACCCTCTGAAGTTGCAGTAGCTCCAAAGATATTTTCAGATGTGTACTAAAATATATACAATCAATTGGCTTTCGGAGTGTGGCTGACCTAGAGAACGATCCCACAAGCTAAGTGCTTGTATGGACATTAAAGCTGGTTGTGTGTTTGCTTACCCTATTCAAGGGATATCACTCATGAAATTTAGAATCAACATGAAATATTGGAAATGCTTATGCTACAAATTTTATNCGTGTTCGCTTACCCTACTCAAGGGATACCACTCATAAAATTTAGAATCAACATGAAATATTGGAAATGCTTATGCTACAAATTTTACTTTCTCTTTAAGAGTCCACCCGTCTCTTCCCTCGTGTAGGATAAGCAGGGGTACAGTCTTCCCTGGGCTCTGGATCACAACTATAAACGAACAATTAAGCTTTCTTTTAGTGGCACAGTTTCCTTACATCAATGATCAACTTATGCAGGAGAAAACGGGTGCTGCTTGAGGAAGAGGTGCTCTCCATGTCATGCGCCTAGGAAGAATTGCAATATTCACTCACACTACTTATTCCTTTAATTAGTGGCTATTGTCTCAATTTTGCTTTGCCCTTTAAAAGGTTTTCTTAAATATATACAGACTTATGTCTGTGACAAGTGTGACAAACTATTCCTATCCAGGTAGAGAAGGGCCCTGTGGGGTGTAAGAGTGTACACAAACAATGCTTGTAGAAATCCTACTATTTAAATGCGTGGCAGAGCTCTTTATCTCTGAGCAATGCTTCTAGGTTTGCAACATTGATTTTTTTTTTTTACCTTGTTTATTTGGACACACAGACTCCTCAGCTACACTCAGGATTTGCTCTTTCAGAGTACATCCATGCAGTATGTGGTGAACTCCTAGGGTTTTTAAGCTACTCATGGGCACTAGCCTGGAGTTAGGATACAGAGGGTTTCTGACCTTCCCTGAACGTGGGAGTTATTGGGTGAGTGTGCTGCGATCCAAAAAGGTGCACACAATCTGATGGCTTGACCCCATCAGCTTGAAAGTCAAGATTAGGCCAGGCTGGACGTGGCCTTGGGCAACGTGGTCTAGTGGGAGGTGTCCCTGCCTATGGCAGGGGGGTTGGAACTCGATGATCTTCAAGGTCCTTTNGTTGACCCCATCAGCTTGAAAGTCAAGATGTCCTGTTATGCCCCTCACTTGCCACACCACGTGCTTTCATGTATGAGCTGATGCCTGTTTCACACAGCTGATCAATTACCCTTGCTTAGGATTTCAAAATATTTGTTCCTTAAACTAGAGATTGTGGCAAATGGTAGGGAGAGAAGGTCTTTTTTGTGAGTTACTGCGCAGACACAAATAATTTGGCCTTAGATACGTGGTGAATAAGTATATATAAATGGCTTATTTTTAATTCAAGGCAACATTTGCTGTTAATAGGGTGAGTAATTAACTTTAGGTTTTGAGTATGTTAAATGTGCTTCCAAGTTATTTCAAACTTGCCCAGGAAGCTGGTTTAAAACTGTATGTTGCATGTTTATTATACTTTTAAGGATTATTTAAGTAGAAAGAGGCATGTTACCAATGATAGAGGTTATGCAAAAAATTATGTTATTTGCAAAGGCACATGCTAATTGGATGGTAGAGAGCCATTAGCAATACGTCTGAGGTTTCAGTTCAAGATGATCATTCCCTATAGGAGGAATGTCTACTATCTTACTGTGAGCTATCTTACTGCTACTAACTCTACAGGATTCCGAGTATGGCAACGAGCTGAAATATGTCATGGAATTTTATAAGCGTAGGTTGTTTTCCTGTTTTGCAAGCATACAATATTTCCTATAACAATTTATGCGTAACTGCTTATGAGGATAAACCTAATTAAACAACAGGTATTTAACTGGCCCTTCTTTATCTTTACTTCACAGTCTACAGTTTGCTTCTAAACTGTTAGGGTTTTTTTATCACCACAAAACTCTGGTATGTGTTACTGCGTCTTCTGGCTTATATTTTAGCGAGATATTAATAAGGACTTCCACTTGTTTTTCAACTTTTCTCTTGCATAGCTCCAGTGAATCCATCAAATATTTCATTATAACAGGTTCTTACTGTTCTGCTTGCTCTTGACACAGCTGTCGGATTCATAGTTAAAGCTGGAAGAAGTCTTTAATAACTGGAGATTACTTTCCTCACCAGTGCAGAAGTACGAATGCCCTCGTAACCTGCTCTAAATGTTTCCCGTGAGTGCTCAACACCAAACCAGAATTTGATAGGTGTAGTATATACTTCCACATATGTTATATTTACAGGTCTTGCAAAGTTCTCTTTTTCTCACAACTCCTTTGATATCATCATTCCTGGGAGTGCGATCGATCAATAAAACTGCCACATGCTCCTTCACGGCAAAGGGAACTGAAGGAGGAATAAAGCATTTTGGAGTATGAATGGACCTTTAGGGTTGGTGGGTTTCACATTCACATTACTAATCATGGCTTGTTTTGCTTGGTCCTTGGGCGGGAGGAAGCTCTTTCATCCTACGTGCCGAATAGAAATAGAGGACACCACAGAAAAACCTATGCCTGCCCTAGCTTAAAAAAAATACTGAGCAAAAATAATTATTGGCAAGCAAATCTTAATGAAGAGTAGTGACAGACAAAGGAAGTGGTTGAATAATGTGTGGTCTTCAGCATTACTATTTGTCCCATGTCCATTTCTGAGAACAATTATGACTTTTTTCCCCCCAAACTGATCAACTGTAACAGTGGTGGTGGGAGCAGCAGAACTGCTGAAACCATCCAGCGCCTGGCTGCTGAAAGAGCTCAACACTTTCCTTGATTGCAGAAGTTTATTCCTCTGGGCAGGGGTAGAGAATGATTGAGGAGGAGACCAAGAAAATTAAACAAAGAGAATCATAGAATGGTGTGGGTTCGAAGGGACCTGAAAGATCACCTGCCATGGGCAGGGACACCTTCCACTAGACCAGGTTGCTCAAAGCCTCATCGAACCTGGCCGTTGGTGAGGGGCGTGTATTAACTGAAAACAGTTATATACTCCTCATTGAAACTTTATTGTTACCTGGAATAATTCTGCTTTTGCTCACAAATGAACTGACAGAAGGTGTTCTGAGCAGGTGATGTTGTGCTGCTGTAGTTGTACAAAAACCTGGATGAAGCAGGACTTGTTTGGGATTGTTTGGCTCTTAGTAGCTACTGAACAGCAAAATGCTTATAAATCATTGGAACAATCAGTGAAGAGATGTTGTATCTTCCAAAAAGCCTATTTTAATGAATTAATTTTACATATTTTTAATACTCCAGTTGCATTAAGATTTATATGCAGCTGAGTTATGTCTGCTGTGGGAAACAGCTGTAGAATTTCTTGGCATTTATGTATTTAAATTCTTAACCATAATATTGCATTAATGTAGTTGTAGTGAATATTAAATTGATTTAAAGTTATTAATACTATACACCATATACACTCCTTAGTGCGTAAATATCATAACGCAGTAACAAAATGCAAATTGGAAAATATTTTTCACGTTCTTGGTACAAGTATTAGCTTTTTGCATTAATTTCTGATGGCTTATAATCATTATAGCAAGATGACTTGAATGAAATTCTCTGATTTATAAAAGTGTAAATGATCTCTGAATCAATTCCTGGATCTTGTAGTCTTATGATACATCTCTGTCCTGTGCCTTTTTCAAGTGGAGAGAGGGAACCCTTATAAAGCCATCCACAAAATAGCTACCTCTGGCGATGTATTTGATTTGAAATCATGAATGTTTCAGTAAAGACTGTTGTGGTCTTCTGAGCTAGAATAAAAAAGCCCCAAGCACTAACCTTTGTTTATACGGTGGAAAAATAGGTGCAGTTTTAAGACAATTAGCTATTTACAAAAACTTTTGCATTTGAGTGATCTTTATGAGGATAAATGAACCTGAAGTCCATTTGAAGGCATTCCCTATTGGCTGTGTGTAAATCTGTAATCTTTGGTCTCAGATCACTAACAGGGCAGAAGACTATGATATGGCTATTGCCAGTACCAGGGAAATACCAACAAGCAGAGAATAAGGCAGTTGCCATCTCAAATATCTTGTGCAGAAAAAAAGAAATTACTCCCTCGGTCAAAAACATTACATATCAAACATCCTATGGGGCTCTACCAGACCTTCACTGGAACTGTGTGGAGATCTGGCTTCTCTTCCCTGCTGTGGTGAGGATGTGGATATGATCTTAAATAAAGCATATCACCGCTGAGACACCATTCTGCCCCCCTCCCTTTTTTTTTTCTCTAGTCCAGCATCTGTACCATCAGAAATTCTTTTGAGAGAAAATAATGCATTTACAGCAATTATGAGCAATATTTCACTTATCTAAACCAACAATTCACCTACCACCAGTGTAGTATGTGCTTCTGCCAGGAATGCAGTAAGTAAATGTTGTCAAAAATAGATTATAATTTTTGCTGAAATTTTCAATGCTAATGCACCTTTTATGCAAAACAATCACTAGAATTTTCTAAATATGCTTCCCTTATGCAGAGACTGTTAATGGAAACACATTCTATACTGAA
This sequence comes from Anarhynchus alexandrinus, assembly GCA_008711295.1. Taxonomy (NCBI): domain Eukaryota; kingdom Metazoa; phylum Chordata; class Aves; order Charadriiformes; family Charadriidae; genus Anarhynchus; species Anarhynchus alexandrinus. Next base: position 830,058 of record VUYV01000114.1, read on the forward strand.
AACTGTTTACTGTTTGATTTTAAAAACAGGTTCTATAACACAGATCTTTTTAATGGAAATGTATTGTAAACACAAACTGTTTACGTTATACTATAAAATACTTTTATGCTGCCGCACTCTTTAATGGAAAAGTACTGTATATACTGCACTGATTATTTTCTATTAAAACACATTAAACAAAACCTGTTTTAAACCAATACCTAGTTCATAATTTACATGAACAATTTTAGCTAAGCATCCTAAACACAATCAACTTCATACAGAAAAACCTTTTAAGGTATTTCTTGTTGAGTAACTGTGCAGTGATTTCTCATTTGCAACAGAAAAAGTGGGGAGATGATAAAAGTAATACGAGTTAGCTTTGAAAGTAGTCACGTTAAAGCATGCTCACTTTCAGGCAGGTAAAAGTGTTCTCAAACTAAGTTATATTGAACCGCATCTGCAATCTTCATTCTCTACTCTTGGTTTAGGAGACTTCATTACTATTGCCCTTTCAGCCAGACAGGGCTTATATTTATACAAATTCACATACTAAAGGTCAACAACAGTGAAAATAACTCCATTAGGTAATAGCCTGAGTTCTTCAGTGACCCCTCAAGAAAGATTTCACCAGGAAAGGGGTGCGTTCTCTCAGGAGAAGGTGGGTTGATCCACAGACTTGTTTCCTCAGAGAAGCACTCCCCAAAACAGTTTTGTGGCTTACACCTGCAACTGCTCCGCTGTGGACAACGGGAACCCCGTAGGCATGGTCCTGTGCAGCTTCCCTGTAATTCCTGCTCTGTAGGGGTGATCCCATCCTCCTCTTCACCCCAGCGCCCGAGTCTGCTGCCGGGCAGTCGTGCTTGGGTCTTCCCTGCTGGCAGGGGGACTGCCTGTTCGGCGAGTAGGGGGCTTGGTGCTGAAGAGGGAGAAATGTAAAAAGGAGCATCTCCTAATGAGTTGGAAGTTTGGGATTCTTGGGTCCTTACTCACCTCCCCTGCAAAGAAAGGAATTCATTTACAGAGACAAGTAACCTTTATTTTCATGATCAAGCCCTGTCCTGTCACAGGACTGGGAACTGGGAACAATGCATGTCCTCCTATCCCCACTGTTTTTGCAAGAGCTACTGGCCCATAAGAGCAAGTCATCTGTGGGGTTTTTTTTTCCCCTTAACTCGGTTGCTGAGTGTTTAAATCTAAATGAACCGAAGTGGATGCTTTATTCCTCCAGTTTCCCCTGCGCAACCAAATGAACCCGTGAGTCTCTCCCAGGGCTGTACAAGGTGACAGCTTGAAATATTTATCTTTGAGTTCTATGAGGTGGTACGCTGAGAGTCACCACGTAGTTTAAATGGGAAAAGACATGTTCTATATTCTCTGTTCATTAATTTGGGAATGGACTGGTTACAGTCTGGGAAGGATCAGTTCTCCTCTTGAAGATTAAATTTTACCATTGACCTAATTTAAGAATCACTGTTCTTTAACGCATTTGGGTTTTTTTTATAGTTCCAGCACAGCAAATACTTTGGTAATACTCACTGCTGATCAAAGTTTTGGATCTGTAAAGCGGTGCACTGGAAACGCACAGGGAATAATGTGGGCCAAAGAACTGATGGCGTGACTTGCTCTTTGATTTTTCGGTGCCCAAAGTTCCCGCTACCTTACAGGGAAGACAGTATTGGAAGTGCTGCATTCTATCTGAGCCTGCTGCAGAAGTTTCCAGGCTTTTGCATCACATCAGATAGAGATATATTTTAAAATTCTTTTAAGTGACTTTAAATGGACTCTTAAAATATGTGAAGTTATCACTTCCTATAGTAGAATAGTATGAAATGGCAGTGCTTAGAGAGACAGTTATATTTAAAATCCCAGCATTTTCTTATAGCTAGCTTGTTTCAAGGGTTATAACTGGCTTGAAGTGAATTACCCATTGTCCTGGTTCAGGCTGTACACCATAGGCTGTCCATCTCATTCTGATCAATGTTAATTTTTTTTTTTCCCTCTTAAAAATCCATCAAAAAAAAAAACCCAAACCCAACCTCAGCACTTGAATCATTTGCATGATGCTGCTAGCATGCATCTTTCACCCTTAGCAATAACAGTAGCATAAATTCAGTATTTAGCAAGGATAAATGTTGAGGAAAAAGCTCCAGCCTCTGTGCTGGGTTGTTGCTCAAGATTCTCCTCCGCAAATAAAAGGATAAATTTTTAAATATGGCTTTTGTTTCTGTGTAACTTTACAATAGATAAACATTTAATAACAGTCAGCTATGACATTTACAAAGAGGAAAACATTTGAACGCAGAGACTTAGCAAATTCTCAGGATTCTCAAGAGCAAATCTAAAATATTGCATCTTATTGTCCCCAGCTGAGCTCTGTGGACAGTCACTAAGAAAAACTACTTTCTGTTTGCTGTAAAGCAAATTTCGGAATGTGTCCATTTCTCCTGGAAATTTTACCCACTCTGAATTTGGTTCATGCTCTGAATTTGGTTCATGCTCTGAATTTGGTTCATGCTCTGAATTTGGTTCATGCTCTGAATTTGGGTCTTCTCTTTTGAGTTATGACATGCAGTCTTAGGGAAACAAGAAGGTGGCTAAGTTTTGGTGCTGAAAAAGCCACGGTATTTTTAAGTTCTGTTTGAAACCTTTGAATTTAGGTGTAAAAATATCACCTAGATATGGGACTGAGGGACTGGGGTTTGCACAAAGGAGCAGGATCTGTCATTCTCTGTGGATTTTAAGGAAGGTAAAATGGTTTATAGTGGCCCTTTGTTCTCACGGCCTGGAACAGCTGGGCAGAGAGAGAGGAAATGGCTTTCTCCCAGTACTTGTCAAATAACTGATCTGCAAATTATCCCTCCAAGGGACAAGGCAGACAACGACAGTATGTTCATAAACGAAGAGTAAAGTCGCAGTGCTGTGGCCAAAATTCACAGAAGAGGATTAAAATAAAGGTTTATGGGCTTGAAATTTGACTAATAAAAATGTAATTAATGATTTTATGAATAAGCTACCTGGGCTACCAGATCAGGATTAATTAAATGCAGTCTGTATTATGTAATTATCAAACTAGAACAAGTTATATGTGCACGTTACATGTCTGTATATTCCATACAATTAATGCTCTGTAAATGAGCACGTGCCCAACATTTCCAGGTATCTTCTGTCCGAGGCAGTCGGATTCAATAGCCCCTGTAAGATATGAAGAAAACAGGAGGAAGTTCTTGCAACAAATGCAGCTTGCAAAAGCGCAGTCTCTATTTTCATCAGTATCATGCAGAAGCTACTCAACGTATTACACTGACTTACTCTGTGATGGGGAATAACTAATTTCTTGAACTTGCAATTGCTTGGTTGAATGAATTTAACAAAACATGTTACAGTACAGAAAATCCAGTTACTCGATTGCGTTTTCTGTTGTACAGTAAAGAAACAGAGCACAGCCTAACGAAATACTTAAGTGTTTATAAGCTTGAAACATATTTCAGTAACATCTGATTAGAAGTGAGTATCTTAGGCGATCTATCATTATCAGTATTAAATGTATTATCCCAACTGAAATAATAAATTTCATTTTACCTGTGTTTAATAGCAAACATGAATCAGAAAATGTTTCCTGAATTTTATTACAATTCCGTTATAGCTCATTTATAACTGAGGACAATGAAGTACTTGCAGAATACAGAATGGTATAATCGCTGAAAAGATAAAAAGCTCCAAGCTACCTGTTCTATATTGTTAGCATAAATGGAAAATAAGATTGGATCAAGATAAGAGTTTTGCAAGACTGCCTTGGTTTTATTCTCAACAAAATTCTGCTCCTATCTGATCTGACATGCAGTTTGTTCTGAATAAGGGCCTAATCTTGAAGTCTTCATCCAGACAATGAATGCATGGGCTGCACGTGGCCTCAAGCCCCCATGTTTGTGGCTGGTAGGACTCGGTGCCATTAAGGCACCTCGATAAAATGAATTCTCAAGGATTTCAGCGTGAAGCCCGCAGCACTTCGGAAGCAGCTGACAGAATCCCCCATTGTGTCTTCTCTGATCTGGATATAGTAGAAACTGTGTGGTCTACAGAAACTGTGTGATCAAACAGCTTCACTGGGTTTCTGCAGTAAAAATTACAGAATGTGCCTTTCTATTCAGCTGTTCTCAGGAAAATTGCAATGCTATTTTTTGGGGGCAGCTCAGAGCATGTTTGGTAAAACGCATATTCTGCTGAAATTTCTTTCGGAGTCAACCCAAATACCTTGAGCAGGTTTGCAATGGTATTGCAGTCTCTTTTTCTTGCAATAGACCAGTCTTTAGGGGTAACTGTTATGCTTTGGAATTTGCTTTGCCTGACTTCCTTGAAAAGTGTGCGTGCTTGCGTATATATATGTGTGTGTGTATATGTATAAATTCATATATATGTGCACTTATTCTAGTTCTGAAGTGCTCAGGATAGAGAACGGTGATGATATGCAAAGATTTATCAAATGTCTCTGTGTGGGTCTTTTTTTCCTTTTTTTTTGTCCAGGAAGATATCAGAACATTTTGGTCTACCTCTAAAGTAATACAGAGCTTTATTTTTCACAGCCACTGCAGTGTTGACTTTGGCAGCAGCGAGGAGACCAGGTGGTTGTCACCTGCAGCAGTATTTTTAGTTAGTTTGGAATGAACAGCATTTAGTACTGGCCAGGATGGTGCTATGAGATCTGTAGGTGAAGAACTTAAAACTACATCTGGACTTCCTTATTACTGGAGCTGTTTGTCTATAAAAAGCTCTTGTCATTTTCTTGTGACTTTCTACTTCTGAGTATTACCTTTTCATTGAAATTGAGTGCCATTACAAACATTAAACGTGGAAAAGTGAAGCAGTAAGAGCTGTGATATATACTATTTAAACTGTTAAGCCGTTTTGTAAAGCCTGAAAGGTTGGAAATATCAGGAATTAAAAAGACATTTGTGAGGTCTAGAAAGTACTGCTGGAGAGAGTATTGTTTTGATGGTTCATTAATTCACTTTTTCCTCAACATAATCTTACCTCTCTTCCTTTCATTTCTGTATTTGTGTATTTAACCATAAATCTGTGTGTGCGTTTATGGAGTATCAGTTCCCCGATTAGAGATCTGTGCAACTTAAACTGCATACGTGCATTATTACCAGAACCCTACTGCTTACTGCTGCTGGATGATAAGTAGGTGATAACAGTTGGAGACTTTTCACCACTGAATAGCTGATGTCCAAAGTAAGATCAGGGCGAAATGAACCAAACCTATAAATTATAAATGCAAACCAAAGTGTTGTTTATTTGTTTTTTAAACTTATTTCACTGCCCTGACAGTGAGTGAGAAGTGTCTCTATTTTCCTCTGATGTCTTGTAGTTTACATAATCTCTCAGTATTCAATAAATGCGTTGCTTGCCTTGGAGCTAAATATTTCTTTCCTCTCAGCTTTTAGGGAATATCTATAAAGTTATTTTGTCTGCAGAAATCCTCACTTAGTGTTTTCAGTGACGATTGCAGGTGCATAACTCTGCAAGAACTCAATAGTGGAGCTTCCTAAGAAAAAGAAAGAGGACATGTCACCGTAATTCTGAGACATGTCTCTTGGAAACTCTCCAAGAAAGAACTTCTACCAGTTGCCTCCCCGGAATGATTTTGAAATGCCATAACAACAAATGGAGAGCAGCAGTGCTGCTGTCCCCATCTGAGGGAATTTTTTTCTTTTTTCTTTCATACAATCCTAGAGGAGACTTTCCACACAGGAGATCCTTCTCTCGTTCCTTTTGCTTTGTTTCACAATTAGTTCAGGTGCTGGTTGGTTGGGAGATCTGAGCAGTGCATTGGGCCAGATGACCTCCAAGGGTTCCTCCTACTCTCAATTATTCTGTGTCTATGTGCATACATGCAACTTCTTTAGGTGCGCAGAGAGCTATTTAGTCCAGGTGTTATTGTGGTGTCTTACATCTCTGGTTGTTCAGCAGATACCTCTTGTACTTATCTGATAGTGACTCTGCCAGTTTACTGAAAGTGTCTACTGTACGTTCATTCTACATAAACTAAACTAAACCTGCACGTGATGACAAAGTATACTTATTCTTTCTCAGTTCTCATCCCAGAGTGAACGGGAAAACATTTTGTTGTCACGGCCATACAGCAGGCCATGCAAATGCAAACTAAGGGGGGTGATCTGAATAAAATGTCCTCTTTCTAGGCGGTAGATCAAGGGAACAAACATTCTTTCCATGAGTTCCTGTGTATAAACGGAATGGTTGCACGTACACGTTGCTTGTAATTATAGTACAAATGTACTTTTATTGTTATAGGTGGGAAAAAAAAACCAACCCCAAAACATCCAGGACCAAAACAATCTCAAATCTGTTCTCATGTGAAGAAAAAAAGCATGCACACATACATACATAAGTATATATACATATATCTTAAAAAAAATCCAACAATAGGGAAGAAAAGAATCATAGAATCATAGAATCATAGAATGGTTTAGGTTGGAAAGGACCTTGAAGATCATCGAGTTCCAACCCCCCTGCCATAGGCAGGGACACCTCCCACCAGACCAGGTTGCCCAAGGCCACGTCCAGCCTGGCCTTGAACACCTCCAGGGATGGGGACTCAACAACCTCTCTGGGCAACCTGTGCCAGTGCCTCACCACCCTCAAAGTGAAAAACTTCTTCCTAATGTTCAATCTAAACCTGCCCTCTTCCAGTTTGAAGCCATTCCCCCTTGTCCTGTCACTACATGCCCTAGTAAAAAGTCCTTCCCCAGCTCTCCTGTAGGCCCCCTTTAGGTACTGAAAGGCCGCAATAAGATCTCCCCGGAGCCTTCTCTTCTCCAGGCTGAACAGCCCCAACTCCTTCAGCCTCTCCTCATAGGAGAGGTGCTCCAGCCCTCGGATCATCCTCGTGGCCCTCCTCTGGACACGCTCCAACAGGTCCATGTCCTTCTTGTGTTGGGGACTCCAGAGCTGGACGCAGTACTCCAGGTGGGGTCTCACGAGAGTGGAGTAGAGGGGCAGAATCACCTCCCTCACCCTGCTGGCCACACTTCTTTTGATGCAGCCCAGGATGCGGTTGGCCTTCTGGGCAAAAAGGGTTATTTGTAGGTCTGACCAAAGGTTGATTCCAAGTTTAACATCCAAGTTAGTGGCTTGGATTTGTCTAGGTGTCTGTTGTTACAGCCCAGTGCCATAACACAGCAAAAATATTGACTGTCAGTGGGAACTTGACATTTAAAATCCTTCTGCACCATTGATCCTCACTGTAAAGATCTTTACAATAATCTTTTTATTAAAAAGCTTCTAAGAAAGATGGACTAAGGATTGGTAAAGAGCTGTTAATGAGTAAATAAACATAACCCCAAACACACTTTAGATATGTCCACCATTAATTTCTCTCCTCGGTAATTTACTTATGATTATTGGATGATTACTCTGGATGATTACTGATTTCCTGCACAGCGATGGTCTATTTGTTAATGTCTCAGATCCTAATATAGTTCTTGAATTCACACCATTATAACTTTTATTCTTTAAATAGAATTGAATACAAGTTCATCCCTTTATTATGAATAAATGCTTATTCTTTTTCTAGGATTTAAAAAAATAATGTAAGATCAATTTAATTGGCATAAATGAAGAATTTTTTTATCATTACAGAAGCAATCCTACCTGTTAGAAATATACTAAAAAAAATCAGAAAATTAAGTGGGTTTTTTTCCAATAAGGATACACAGGAATCTTCTTCCAGGAACCCATAGAGATCTCTACATGGTTGCAGTATATAAGAAAAATAACTGCAGCTGGTGCTCCTAGTTGTTTTGCTACTCTGGTCATCTTAGCAGAGAAGTCAATAATGGACTCCTCCAAGATGCTGATCCCTGGGGTCCTGGGTTCACGCACATGGAGGAAGAGCTGGGAAAAGGATAAAACACTTTCCCTGGCCAAGAGAATTATTGTTAAAACATGTATTGTATCTGTGTATAGACACGTGACTGTTATGAACAATAATTAATAGCTGTTAATTACCATTAGCAGGTTCAAAGCATCTAATTTGGTGACAAACCTAGCAAACACCGAAACCTGATTCGCACACACTGCCCTTCACCTTGCTTTTTAGACTCAGCTTTTATCACAACATGCATCTGTTCAGGTGGTTAATAGTAATTCCCATAATAACCACCACACAGGGCAGTTTGTTTCTAAGCCTATTTCATAAATACTGTTCCCAAGTACTTTAAAAAAATGAATCATTTGGTCCATTTTGGCTTCAAAGGAGAATTGAGTAGTTTTGTCTCAAATCCATTCTGCCTATGCACTTTGTGTGTCCCTTCTCTTTGACTTCCAAAAATTCAGTTGTGGTTTGTGAAATAATATATACACAATACAGGGACTACTCAAATTGATTGAGACAACTTTAAAAGAAGATTAAGATCTTCACCTGGCATGAGGATTTTGATCTAGAACCTTTCTATACGAAAGATGAGGACAGGCATAATTCTGATGAGTGTTAGCTCTGATATGAATGAGGAATAGCTGTTCTGAGGTGAGCAGAGCTATGCTAGTCTAAAAAGGGTGTGGGAAGATCAGGCTACAGATACATGACTAATATAAATAAGAAATTATGTGTGTACGTGTGTGACTGTGTATGCATAGATATCAAGACACTTTTAATTTCAGAATTTTCTTTGCTACTGGTAGAATTTCTTTTTCAAAAAAAGAAAATGGGTGTAGAACACAATGTTTGTTCCTGAATTTTTTTTAAGGTGTTGTATAAGGTAAAATGCCACAAGTAGTCTTTTTTTTTATCCGCTGTCATCCGAACTTCGGTACTTACATTTTTAATCTAATTATACTCGCCTAGCCTGAGACCACATGAATGAAAATTTTGCCAGAGCTGTTACCAGAGTTAATTCAGTCTAGAATTACATCTTGAAACACTGCTAATTGGTGTATATCTAAGATCAAGTGCACTATGCGAATTTACTGAAATTGAAGATCTGGATCCTAGAGATTGTTTTCAAATATGCATTAATCAAAAAAGGTGTGAATATTGTTACTAGATAATAATTCAGAAGATTCTCTAGGAATTACTTTACTGTAGCAAGTTAATAGTGCTGGGTTGGGTTAGCTTAGCTTTGGAAGAAAAAGCTGCTGTGTCTGTGCAGTTCTCCAAGATCTTGAGTGGTTCTGATAAGGTAATTGGTTATTTTATACAAAACCAAAGTGAACCTTATTGACTTAACAGTTATGTGTTGTGTGTAGGCATCTCTCCACACATCCTCTATTTCTTTCTTTTTTTTTTTTTAAAAAAAAGAAACAACACCACAAAACCAAACCCATACAGATACAATGTAGACATGAATTGACATAAATCTTAACAACGGGATTTGGGTGTGTGGAGTTGGGATAAAAGTGGACATCATTTGGAGCCAGCTGTGCCACTACCTGTTGTGATGGAAATGGAATTATGATCGCTACATGTTCATTCGGTTGCTGAGACGTTCAGTAAATGAGCGTTGGTTTGTATTTAATATAGCCTGCATGGAAAAATCAGCAGGATGGGAACAGAGTAGATCAAGGTAAGCCAGCGTTTCACAGATATTCAGAGATTCTTAAAAGGTACTGGCAATGTAGAACACCTCTGCAATCTATATTCAAAAAAACTTTAGTGATCGAAGGAGGGAAGAAAAAAAAAAAAAGGCAAGGATTTGTTTTGGGGGAACATAAAAAGTTACAGGATCCCACTGATTTTAGAGAAGAGAGTCTTGTTAATTGCCTAGTACCTAAAGGGGGTTTTGCTATTATTATAGAGTTTTATTCCTATTGACAAAATGAATAATAACTTGTAAGAAAGCTGCCAGGAATACCTCGGTAATGCAGAGATGTGGTAAAGGGAACTTGGGTGAGGTTTGCCCCGAGGAGAGGAGGAGGAAGGTGCTGCCGGTGGGCGGCCGAGGCTGTAGGGACACCTGTGCCCCCCCCCGCAACACCCCCAGCCTCTGCCACGCCACGGGGGATGCACTCGCGCATCCCGCGGTTTTCTTCCCTTCTTTGGGGAAAGAAGCGGGAGGAAAAGTGTTGTTTACTATATCTGGGCCTTGAAAGCTTGAGAAACGCATTTCACACAGTGTTACGCCTGAAGAAAACTTCACTCCCTTCTGAAGCACGAGGCCAAGCTATTTAAGTACCGCTGTTATGTAAATATTTACATTTGTAAAAAAAAAATATACTTTCTCGTAATAATTATATCTACTCAATGCATACCATCCTCGCTTAATGGCAAACATTAAAACAAGATACTTACAAAGAGAAACCCTTGTCATTTGGCAAAGAAAACTGCAGTAATCCTCTGCTACTTGCTCCCCCCCCCTCCATTTTAATTGTTAATATCTTTTCAGCATGCGGGAGAAGTAATCTCCTACCACGCTAAAGCAGTCAGCCTAATTGAAAAGAAATACAAGTCATCTAGTGCACAGCTGAAAAATTCAGCTAAAATGCAATCTGTCATTATCTTTCCAATGCCAATTTTAAATAGGTATTAAAGTAAATGGGGGAAACATCTTCTCATTTCTCTTGCGGTATCGTTTCGTTTTTACAGAAATCCCTAATCCTCAAATGAAGATTCTGCCCGATACCCAACAAAACACTCAAGACTCAGCCTCAAGTGTCTTGGAAACCAGATCCAAAAATAGAGGAATAATTTCCCTATCATGAATTAATCTCATTTGAAAATGATTTTAAAAATACGGTTTATGCAATGCAAATCCTCGCTCCCAGAATAACCTGTATTTGTGGTTGTTATGCCACAGTCAAGAGATAAATTACTGCTCAGTGAGCTGTTTCAGCGCGGCAACGTGAACTGCAGCTAGGATTAAGGAAACTGATGAAGCATAACATACCATGAAAGGAATGAAAACATTTTATAGGACACATGGGTATTATTGACAGGTCTCTACTTTTTAGATACAATGAACTCTTTCAGCAGGAGATCGCATTTGAAAAGTATCCTGCATTAGAAAATTATATGCCACATTTAAAAGTGTTCACACTTTTAGTCCCCAAATTATTATGCGCTATATAACACATTTCAATTTAATTGGAGAAATGTTGTATTGTGATGCTGAACACTTGTCTAATGGAGATAATATTTTAGCTTGGTAGGGAAAGTTGGATTCGTTTGAAGCTGAGACATCCTCAGATTTGTAATTACCGATGCTCGCTTCGGAGTAGGTAAAAGTATATTGAAAATATGTCAGATGGGGCCTTATAGAAAATCCATCAAGTCCTTAACAGGTCAAGCCCAAAAAAAATCTTACTAAAGCTATTACCGTCAAAGTTTATTTGGCTCCGGTCTTGGAAAGACAACTTTCTTCAGACTTCTCCACTGACTGAAATCCCCACAACCGCGGGAACATTGGGATCCGCACTGTATTGTATCTGCTCAGCAAGTGTAAGGAAAGGGCTGGTCAAAAAGATACCCCTGCATGAAGCCTGTCAAATTGAAAAAGAGAGTTTTTAGCATACTACCGTAAAACACGATGGCTAATTATTTTTCCTTCAGCAGCCTTGCTTTATCATTCCTTCCCTGAAGTAGTAAAAGATTCAGGTAGATCGAACAGAGACTCTGCTCTCAGGAGTAATCATCTGTTGGTAGAAAATGATGTGACGTTTCTGCTGTTATTCTTCCCGGTGTTTGCAAATTGCAAAATTTTGCAGTTAAGGTGTGACCGAGATACTGCCTCTGTTGTAACCATAGATGTAGTGGTAGAGAAGAAGAAAACAAGAAATAAGGGTTAGGAAGAATCCCTTCCTAATGTGTACTTTCTACTCAGTCCTTTCGTTTGAATCAATAGCAATTAGTATTTTAGAGGAATCCAGTTCAGTAGTTTTAAAGGCTCTTTCGGTGAGGCAGCATAAGTATCTCTTAAGTCTCTCTTCTCTCAGTGTCCATGTAGTCCTAAATTCATGGGGCGCAGAGGTTTTAGAGCAAGATGCTCTAAACAGTGCTCCTATAAACTGCGTTTTCGGTCAGTCCGTGTTCTGCAACGGCTCGTGTGTATGCATGGTCAGTAACAATGCTTATTGTCTCACTGGTGAGAGCCAGTACTAGCTTAAAATGGCCTGGCTAGACTGGAGTCTCGTGGGTGGAAAGTTTTCCGCAGTTCTATTTCGACTAGCAGCTCTGCATTTTTACTGCTGGAAAAGCCCGAGCAGCGATGCAGCAGCTGTTGTAACGCCACTGACGCAGGTTTTCAGAGAGCTACTGCAGGATGGTGCCCTTCAACGCTTGCTGGCGCCCAGGCAAGTCCCACGTCGTGCGTAGGTTTGTACCTCTCCTCTCTGCTATGCTCGATGGCAGCAGGGGGCGCTTCCAAAATCCCACGACTGGGGCTGAGGATCACTGGGAGGCAGAGCCTATCAATAGGCGCCGTCATCCTCGTTCACCTCCCCGAGCAATTGGTACTCAGACGTGACAGTGAGCTCTTCTCTCTTCCCACCGCTGGTAACTGCATCGATATTGTCATCTGAAATCCTACCACGTAACTGCAAACCGAAAACCAGTTTGTTCTCGGTCCACATTTGAGGAACATAAAGCTTTCTATATAAATAACCAAATTTTATAAATGTAAGAGATAAAGCTTCATAGATGTTTCAAGGGAAACAAAACCACTTCTTTGACTATTATACTTGTTTTGGTGCTATTGTTCAAGACAAAGCTGGAAAACTGATAAATTTATGGTGGGACACGCACGGGGAAGTACGAAGGTGGAGGAAGGCAAAACAATACTGAGGAGAATCTGGCTGAAAACTGGTTGCAATATGAACTAGATGATGTTAGATAAGCTGCATTATTCTTTACTGTAGACCAAAATCTAGAAAATACAATTTTTCTGCTCTCTGTATTTCATTTGGAATCTGGAGAGAAAGGACAAAACAATAACAATAATAAATGTAATATTAATAATAATCTCTTTCAGGGCCAGAGAGAAAATAGGGAATTTAGGTGATATATGTAGTGAGACTGCATGTGGAATGCAGATTAGTATGAATCGGGTGAAAGAAAATGTTTGTGCAAAACAATGCCTGTCTGAATACAGATTTCATAATCAGCACAAGAAGACTTTGAAAACAGAGAATGATATTTTTGTGTTCTACAAAATGCCATTTTTTTTCTGAAGTTATACAGTATTGTACGCATCATATTATGCAGCGCAGGATCTGGATGACAAAATCAAGCCAGTGAACTCAAAACACTGAGCATGTCTGCTTTTCAAAAGCTGGTACACTGCTAAACCTAAAGAGAGAACAAAGGCAGAGGAATGGTATTTTATTGGCGTTTGGTAGTGATGAGATGCCCGTGATTACAACTGTGGCATATAGAAAAGTTTCATTACCCTCCCCCTCACCCCAATAGGTCTGGGCCACTGGTTGCAACTACCTATTCCTATTCTGTTTGTTCTACACCATATATGTTAAAAAAAAATAATTATTAGGAGGCCTTAAATTATACTTCTGTGTGTATAATATAGGAGAAGGGCTAACATGCAATTTTCAAACGAGAATGTGGATTCTAAATATTATTTCTGTTATTCTGCTAGTGGTTAAAGGTGGTCAGGTTCTGGTGAGGAGAAAAAAATACAAGCAGAACAAGATATGCTAGAACTCTGATTAAATAGTTACAGGTTATACTTGCCACAGAATTTTCTTATTAATAAGAAAAGTCAGTGACCATCCTGAAGAGGGTTAAGTGTTAAAAGACTATTTAAAATTCCAGTAGGGTGCTTGCTTTTTTTTTTTTCCTAGTGTCTATGGAACTACCCTCAATGCTATGTGTAAGGTGAAAGAGTGACTAATATCTTCTCCGTCCATCTCTCCCCAATACGTTCTACAAATTCTTTCAGTTGAACTTTGTATCGCAGTTTATTTTGCATTTAGTGATAGAAACTCTCAGTCAGATCCACGCTGAGGCTGAGCATAGTAATAAATACAAGCTGGTCCTACTTAATGCACATTTTGTGGGGGTGGGATAAAATAAAAATGATGCAAAAGAGGAAAAAAAAATATCTACATTTAAAAAATAATTGATGAAATGTATTTTCTGTTTCTTGTAAATGCCAAATATCCTTAGCTAAAGTTATCTGCCACAGAAACTGGCCCCAATGTCCTCATCACCAACCACAGGACAAGTCCCAGCTGGAACCATTTATTGGCTTAGTCAAGTGCTCCACTACTTTGTTCTAAATATGTCAGCTTTGATTCATCCTTGGGCTTAGTTGCTGTCAAACACTGTTAAATGGAACTGGAATCAGCATTGCACCTAGGTTTCCACTAAGCCAAAACCGTAATCACTTCTGTAGAAATGTTAGTATTCCGTGGCACTAAAGAGTCACTTTGATAAGGAGCGCGGCGTTTCTGTGAGGGTATCTTGTATGAAAAGGAAAGCCTGGTCTCATCTTTGGCACCAGCTAGAGGTAAGAAGTTCATGACATCAGTACTGAAAGCTTTGGCAACAAGCTCTGTCCCTCAGAAGTGCCAAACTTCTTATTTATTTGCATGATTTATACTGTCAGGGCATATGCAGGAGTACGGTATCAGACCAGAGTTAGGACCATCCCTACCAACTAAAGCACTGGCAATGTTTAGCTTAACATTTAATTGGAGTTTGGTGTTGTAAGGAAGACCAAATGGAAAAATTGAATCATTCGAGAGGTGAATAGTAAAGCAAAAAAAATTTAAAGTGGATAAGGGAAAAGTAGGTTTCATCTACAAGGTGCAAAGGCAGTTAAAGAAATATACTCGGAACAGTACGTTATCTGCTTCTGCTTGTGTTGTGCAATAGTTTTAGGTAGCATTTACATAGATTTCAGAGGGTGTTGGAAAGGAAAACAGCATTTGAAAGAAGTATACACTTGGATGCCATGTGAGATAAGAGGAAGGAATCATGAGTGCTACCAATAACTGCTGATGGTGAAATATTATATTATGGTGAACACTAAAAACTGAAGGCAAGTTGGGTAAATGGATATTCACGTGATTGCTGAGCACACTGTTACTGATTTTGAGCAGTACTGTCTCTGCTATTGAGCAGGGGTCTTCAAAATGTGAAAATGGACCCCATGGCCTCCAAAGGATGCATATCTTTACGGATTTATGCAGCTGAATCTTTGACCCTATGGGGTTTTTTTTGCCATGAAATGGAGGATGAATGAGATGATCCCAACAGACATTTTTAGTGGTACATAAAGGTACATTCTCAGTAACTTGTCTTAAATAGCATCATATTTATTACAAAGCGTTTAGTAAACCTTCTACATAACCCTGTTCTTTACTTCTTGTCATCTGCTGCGCTTTGAATGGTAAGGTGACCTTCGCTTCACTGATGACCATAGCTTCTCTTGCAGTTGGCTCCTAACGGTTGCCCATTTCTCCTGTGAAACTCCAGTACTCTCTGCCTTCTTGAAAAAGTCAGGTTCTTGGAGGGGGGGAGAGAGATTACTGCAGAATACTACAAATACAGTCACTGAAGATTTGCACCCTCCCCTCCGTGGTTTCTTAGAATAAACTACTCTGGATATGGGATATCTTTTGAACGTGTGTATGAGCTCGTGGCTAGGTGGGGTTTGAAGAAGAGGAATTGCTAGATTACAGCATGTCAGCAATTCATGCTGTCTTCACAGCATTGTTGCTTTGCTTTTTTAGGGCCTAGATTTTTTTTTTGTGTGTGTGTATATATATATATTTTTGCACAGGGATGAAACACCAGTGAATAAGAATTCTTCACTCAGTTACTCTAGCAACAATGTTTTGAATCTTTTGTGCTCTGGTGTACATTGCTTCCCCAGGGCAAAGCACAGGAATAAACTGTGTTTATTTTTCAACCTGCCACAATATTTACTTTTGTATTTACAGTATTCAGCACATCTGGTTCAAGCAAAGCTAAGAAAGATTTCACCTTAAGTCATTGACATAACAGAAGCCAAAAACTTGTAATATGTGTTTTTCCACAGGATTTTAAGGAAAAATAACATGAAGGCCATATCACATCAATGGTTAAATCTGCTAAAAATCATTGTGAATGCAATTCTTTTTTGAATTTAATTTCACAATTTCTAGGAAGTAATAATTTAACTCCTTTTATGTTACATGCATTCAATTTTATAGCAAACTGAATAGACTCCTGAAATTGCTTAGCCACACATTAGACCAGAAACATCAATGCTATTATATTTCATTAATGAAGAAAGCACTGTGCATAACTAATGGATTTTATTAAGGCTAATACATATAACAGCAGGAGCAGTTGGTAGACCAGGGAAAGATTTTTAGCAAGCGCTCTGTGGAACTAAAAGTCACTGAAAGATAAAATAATAAACTTGTTTGACACACTGAGGAGCTCCTTTGGTAGTCACAGGGTGAAGACACCGTGCTTGATAACTCTGGAGCTAGGAGGGCCCTGAAGTAACAGTATTTGACGTGGCTGGGACAGCTCATCAAAGGGAAAGAAAGAACCCTGACAAGAGAAATACTAAAGAGGACTCCTGGTGGGAAAGCTGCTGCCATGCAGAAAACTGTATTAGATAAAGATATTCGAGAAACTCGTCCCCCCCTGGGATGCAGCAGCGGTCCTAATAATTAATGGAATGTTATTAAGATATGTTGCTAAAGATGCTTTTGGAGCAGTGTGAATAGCACAAAGTGTACGTTCAAGTAATATTTCATTCGTTTACCCTTGTTTCTTAAGCAATTAGTCTTGAGCCTTTCATGGTCTACCGGCAGTCATTGGTGTGCTGGTAATTAGTGTACAGCACAGATAGGGTCACATTACTGAACTTTTAGCCCCCTTTAACAGTGTTTCAATAAACTGCTTTCACTGAATTTTTGCTTTAGTAGTGAAATGATGAGGCTCAGAGCCTGGGAAAGCAGAATGTGGTCCACAGTAATTGAAAACTCTAGCAACTTTGTAGTAGCCATTTCGGCAGTTGATTCCTAAGGTATTTGCTACTTACCTTTCGATAATCTTTAAGAAATGATATATTTATCAGAATAATACCCCTTTTTTGAGAAGCTCAAACACAAAACCAGATGACTACACGTTAATTCAGCTCTTGTAAATATAATAGCGTTGTAACGCACTTATTTGCATAGACCTAACGTTCCAAACCAACTAAATATTGCAGTGCTTCTTCCCTGAAGTTCAGTGCTAAAAGGGAACAGCTAAAGCGCAAAGCTAACTTTAAACGCAGCCTCAACTCTCCCCTTTGTAAGGAAAACCCAACTTTTCTGGCTGGTGGGAAGGCCGAGTGTAGCGCACAGCATGTCTATGTTTAGAAGAGGTTGTCAGGTCATCCAGCAGCAAATATGAGATGAGCACACCAGAAAGAGGACTCTGTCCCTGGTGCGGCATTACTTCTGCAAGGCCACCTGGTCCAGAACTGCTTTATAAAACCCCAGAAGGTATCCCCTATCAGCTAAAGGGCAAGCTGTGAAGTACAAGCCAACGTGTAGGGAAACAGGTGCAGAGTAAGCAGAGAAATCAAATGTAGTAAAAAGAACCCATACATGCAAGAAAAGTTGTCCTTCTGCTGAAAGTTAGTGACCCAAACCCTGCTTTTTTTCCATCTGGCTGGTTTTACTTTGAACTTCAGGTGTGATCACATGATCTGAATATCACATGACCTTTGGTTCCAGGTCTTTGAAGATCGCTGACCACAGGAAAAAACCAAACAGTTAGTTTTCTGCTTACAAAGACAGCTTTGTTACAATATTTAAAACCTTTGTTCTTTTTTTCCTCTATGAAGCTAGAACTTTGCATGCAAAGCTCATCTGAGAGAGAATTATACTGCTGCCAACTTGCGGGATCTCAAACAGTGCCTACAATCCAAAGGCAAAATATTGAAAAAGAAACAATTAAGTCTATTTTGTTCTACCAGCTCCGTGTTTTACATGCGAGCATGAATCTTGAGGAGGAATTAGTCAGGTCTTCATGACACAGGACATTCTAAACTTTCAGCTGGAAGTCCAGAAAGGGACCGTAACAGTCATCTACGCTTACTACCTATGTAGCAATGGCCTTCCTGAATGAATTCTCATTTAAACAAGTTTATATATAATTTGAGCTCTAAAATTAAATTACAAAGAATTCATCTTATTACTGGTCAGTTGGTTTGTAGCTCTGCGGTGCAGTAAATTTGGTATTGCCATCACTAGCAAGAAGCTACAGATGTTGCATGAGCCCTGCAAAGCCCAGAGCTGAGCCCTGCCAGGCTTGCTTTGGCTGCCCTTCTTCGGCCTTGCCTGGAGACGTGTTTTAGCTTGTTTGTCTAACGAGCAGTTGAATATTACCTAAGTTGTTCAGCTTTAGGTTAGCTCTGTGCTATTGCGTGGTGCGGTGTTATAATAATGTTATTGCATCTCTGTAGTAGGTAGTAATAATAATCTGTTATTCTGTGTAGAGTGAACTATCTCTGACCCCAAAATAATAATATGGAGTGGAGGAGAACAGTCAAAGGATGGTAGCAAAGGCCTTGAACGCACAGCCCGGGGATGACCGCGGAGGCTATAAACAGTGCTGTAAACAAATTGCCAATGTTGTCAAGGAATGTAGCCTTGGAAAACAGATAAAATCAGTTTAAGGGCAAAACAAAAGGAACAGCAAATATCTTGTATATGCAATATGTACTGTGTATGCTGTAGTAGATGCGGACATAATGTGGAGTTGTAGACTAATGAAGATCCAGGTATAGCATGTACTAAAAACAATCAGAACCAATGTCATGCAGACCTTGGGGTAGGGGGAAGGAAGAGGAAACCCACCACCAGCATCGTACTCCTCGTGGTGAAGAAGGCAGGATGCTGACCTCCGATCCCAGCTCCCCCACCTTTTCCTCTTGCGAGCAGTTCTCATTGCTGACCTCAGGACCCCGAGGAGCAGGGGAAGGGAGAGCACACCAGTGAAACAGGGTAGATACTCGAGGTATGTAGATGAAAATTTTAAACATCCTATTAATGAGGCTTTTTCTAGAATGGTATAATTTGGACAATAGGCATTAGTACTGTTGTAACTGGGGTAGTAAGTCTTTGATTGGACATGCAAGAGTTCAGAATTATTATAAGGAATTATTGGTTACAAATATAAGATATATTTCTTTAGCCCACATAAGATGCACTAATTCTATCATTAATTAGCATCACTTAGAAGTCTGCATTTTATCAACTGACTATATTTGTCTAGATTAACTTCTGCCTAAGAAATTGCCCCCACCTCTGAATTTGTTGTGACCAATTTCTGACGTGTGAATCTTTGAGAGACTGTGCATCCCTCTGTTATCAAATTAATATTCCACAGGCAAGTTATTTAGAGATCAAGCTGGTTTTTAACTTCCTTTTTGAACACAGGAATAAATAGACTTTGATTTACCAGAGGTTTTTAATAACAAAATGTGACTTCCAATCTTATTCTCATGTTTCTTTACTTCTTCAATTTTACAGAATCTTTTGAAATCAAATGTAGCAGACCCAGACAGGTTATGTCAGTACTGGTTATTCCATCGGCGAGCAAAATGTTTTTGTTATCCCTACCTGGTGTCCCCTGTATATGCAGCGCATTATTTGCTCTTTATGCCACAGTCTGACACTAGAAATTCATGTCTGGCTGATGATTTCATTAGCTGTCCTAAAGGCAGCCATATCTACTAGAGACCAAGTAAAACGTGAATTTTTTTTCTAACCATAACATAGACTATAAAATGCTTTGAATTGTCTTTTGCTCTGCTGACAATAAGATCCCTCGTTGTTTGCTTTTTTTTTACCGTACAATTTTTCTAAATTCCTCGTTTCTAATAAATTTTTGTTGTTGTCTGCTTTTCCCTTTCCTTCTTAATGTCTGTTTTTACTTAAGAATTCTGGGATTTCATTTTACTTGTATTAGCCTGGTCTCCTCTGTTCAGCAGAGTTTTAAGACAGGGACCAAAAGTTCACATAAATATCACGGCTGTGTTTTCCTGCTTACCTTATTTCTCTCGTGATTTATCCGGCAATGATTACCTCCTTGTGAGAATGTCTTCAGCCATGCGATTTTTGCTTAAACCTATAGTTTTTGCATATAAATGCAATTGAGCTACCCTGGTGGCATTTGAGTGAGCAGGCTCTAAGGCTGTGATACCCATTTCTCTCTGGTGCCAGGATGAGATCTGACATAGAGAGAGATCTGCATGCCGGATCACTCGCTTCAAAAAGTTGTCACCTACAGTTGTTCGNCTCTAAGGCTGTGATATCCATTTCTCTCTGGTGCCAGGATGAGATCTGACATAGAGAGAGAGAGATCTGCATGCCGGATCACCCGCTTCAAAAAGTTGTCACCTACAGTTGTTCGCAATTGTTTTAGAAATTCTCAGATTATTTTTTTATTATTGGAAGAAAGATGCCTCTGTCACGAGTAGATCATACTGAAATCACTCCCGATAATAAAGCTCTTCTTTTCTGTGAGATATAAAGCTGAACAAATAACTCACGATGACATTCTCACGTGCAGACTGTGGCTTGGTACAGAGTATATTCTGCTTACTTTAATAACCAGATTTCTAATATTTTTTTCCTCTCTCCATTTCCCTTGTTGCCTCAGTAATCTTATTCTCCGCATAAATGATGTAGAGTACACAAGTCAGCACTTGTTCTTCCCTTCACTCTTCCTGTTCGCATCAATTAATATCATTCAGTTGACTCATCCCTGTCAGATCCAAGGTTCGCTGAAGATAACAGAAAGACTCCTGATGACTTCACTGTGATTTGAATGAAACAGTTATTTTTGTATCAGGAATGTTATGTGATGTCAACCAAGTTGCACGAAGAAGTAGTGCAAATACACAGCATGACTGAGAGCACAAAGTGCCTTTTGTGTCATAGAGAGTTCATGAAAGCATATTTTAGATGTTCACGTGAAAATGAAAAAAATAACTGACAACCTGTCTCTTTTGGCAGACATACAATGGGATTCATACAGCAAAAACGCCTTAGTAAATTTTGGAAAAAAACCCACTTTTATAATTAGAAAGCACTGAACTCTCAAAAAATACATATTTGTAGGCATACCTTTTTAAAAAAAGCTCTAAAATAGGTTGGTTTCTAAATATGCTGTTTTTAAGTGTATTACGGGACTTTCCCTATTGGAAATCCTCATGATTCATAGATCAGATTGTTTGAATTAAATATCTTTGAGCAAATATTGATCAGTCATCTTCCCCATGAAATGACAACAAAGCATCTCAAAGAGAGACTCTGTTGTCTTATATCCCAGCAAATTGTCTGGATTTTTTACTTTATCCACCAATATTACCACCTTTCTCTTGTGCGTGGTAGTGGATTGACCTAGTGGGTTGATTAGTTAACCTTCACAGTTTTTTTTACTTGCTGGCCTTGGCATATTTCTGTCAGTGTGGATCAAATAGTTGTCCGGTGGCGAATATTTGCTAATAGAAGCATGGTAATAGTTTTCCAGCACTGAAATGCTGCTCGGTAAAATGTATCCTTCCCTATTTGGCAGAGGGCTCTCGCCTTTTCCTTCTTTCAGTAGTTGAGACCCCCTTAGAGAAAACCCCCTTGTTTTTTCAGAGGTTGGGCTTGTCAACNCCCTTCTTTCAGTAGTTGAGACTCCCTTAGTGCGTTGTTCAGTGGATGACTCTTGGGTTTGCCCAGGCGGAGGCATCAGTGACTTCGGGATGGAGGAGCAGGAGGGGAGAGGGGCTGTCCTCTGGGCGCTTGAGAGACAAAAGGCAGTTCAGAGAGATCCACGAAGTAAAGGAGACTGAAGAGGACTGTGCATAATGCATGATGCACAAAGGGCACGTGCCTGTCAGATGCCTTTATTAGGAGTTTGAATGCCAGGAGGGAGGAGGCAGGGAAGCTGAGCCTGCGAAATAACCTGTGCTTTTGTTCATCCAAGATCAGAAGCAGATGACAACAGAGGGGTCGTGATCACCTGTTCACTTGCAAGTTGTTAGATCGTGTTGAAAAATAATTTACCTCTCTGTACTCTGGTTTCTTAAAGCTACGTTTTAGAAAGTTTCGCTAATGAGAGATCTATCATGTTAAATAAAAGTCAACTCACTAAATAGAGCTTATATGCATTATAAACAGGAATGGTGCGTTATCAGCTCATACTGTGCCATTGCTGTGACTCACCTTTGTAGGAGCTATTCCTTAAGCCAATCTATTTGCCTGGTTTTATATGGGCTTTTTTCTTTAGCACTTACCAGAAAAGGGGCGGGGGGGAAAGATGAAAAGCTACTTTGATATCTCAGCAGTAATATAAGCATGAGACACTATGCTGTTTTTCAATATCTGGAAAAAGCTCATATGAATGTTAGAGGCATATTTACTTAAGAGAAACTCAGCTAACCACTGCATTTGTCTTTGTCACAAAAAAAAAAGAAGTTTTACACAGAAAACAAAACATAGACACTTTATTTATAGACAAAATAAAAGAATGCAGCTATAACTCCATGTGTTAAGCTGTAAAATTCAGAATCCCTTCAGGAAAATGAATCCTGTAAACTGTAAGAATTTCACAAACAGCTAAATCGCTCATGCTCAGGCAAAAGAAAGTTTAAGAACCTTAAAATATTTGTGTTGCCATTTGCATGTTATTTTAAAAAAAACAAAAAAAAAACCATGGGAAAATCACATTGGTACACCTCTATGGTGATTGCTATGGGATCTGCCTCCAGCCACCTGAGATACTTATTGCAAATCTGGAACAGACAGTATTCTTTAATACCTTGTGTCTTTCACTTTACCATAGCTATGAAATTATATGTACATAGTGTTTATAAATAAAATAACCAATTCCACTTCAGCTTCCAGCATGTAACCCAGTGACCCACACCACAGAAGCAAACAGAAAAAAGATTACATACTTGTTTTTTCAGAGGTTGGGCTTGTCAACATCGTTACTCACAGGACATCCCTTAGGGAAGGAGCATGGGTAATATTCTTGTCTGCACACTCAAAGTCTGTTAGTAAGGATTAATGTAAGGCTTAGTCATAGAATTTTAAATATTTACAATACACCTATTTACACAGTATCACTTTGAGGTTAAATACCCAGCTAAATACTTATGCCTACTCTTAGTGTCTTTTTACCAGACTATTTTAACAATTAGCAAATAAATTAGAAGAATAATGAATGTAATTTTGCATAAATACATATTCATAGTACAGTGATTTTTTTTTTTTGTATCCTTTAGTATCTGTGTTGTATATAATAAGAATCAGACCTGTTTGACTGCAAAGCATTCTCTGGTGTCATCCAACCCTTTGAAAAATGAATTTTTCAATAATGAATTATATATGTTGATACAGACACACCTTGGTCAGTATGTGCCTACATACTGTCATAAAAATACCTAGCTGAGAGGGAAGCCAATCAGTCTTTCTTCCTCAAAGTGGGATCAACTATATTAGTGCCATTTTTTGGCAGAAGTTTGACCGATGTAGTTGCTCGCTATCCTAACCATTTAAAAAGCGACTGCAGATGAGCAAACGAGGTGACCCATTAAATTTTTTTCTGTATCTGGCACGTGCATGGAGAAGAGATTCCTCCCTTCCCTTTCAGTAAGGCACTTCGCGCACCTGCCCTGTAAGATTGCATCATCTCCCCCAGAACTCCTTTTTCCCACCTCTCTCCAGAGGAAGACACCCTGGTTGTTTCAGAAGAGCGTTGCAGGTCTCTCTCTCGACACCCCTGATGCTCCCCTGTGCTGTCCCTTGGCGTTTGCCCCGTTACCGAAGCAAAGTGCTTGGAGGCCAGGCACAGCATCCTGCTGAGTCTTGCCAGCACTTAGCGGAGCAGGAGGATCGCTTCATCTATCGTTCAGGATGAACATCGATTTTACACATCCCACTGTGACGTCTGCCTGTCTCACAAATCCATGACATTCCCAATTCCGCTTGAGCATGTAATACCTCATCAGCTCCAGGCCCTTTCCCGACGGAGTGCTGCCTGCTCGGTTGTTCCCTGCTCGGTACATCTGCCGCTGATTTTTCTTGAGTCTGGCAACTTGTACCTCTCCCTCCCGAATTGCTCCTGGACCGTTGCTCTACTTCGCTGAGATCTCTTTGATTGCTAGTCCCAACTTTCAACATAGTCCTTCCTGTCTTCGTGTTTTCTCTAATTTTACTCAGAAGCCTACTCTCTCTCTTCTTTCATTAATTAAAGATTGAACAGAGCTGTATGAAAGACAAGGCCCTGTGGGGGACTCATTTGATATTTGCTTCCATTTTGACAGAGAACAGTTGGCAGGTCTTCTGGGAGGTGCTATCCAACCAGTATTGCACCCAGTTTATAGCAATTTAATCTAGACCATGTTTCCCTAGCTTAAAAGATTGTAATGTGAAATAATGTCATGTTTTAAAGACAAGATACATGATGCCTATTGCTTCTCCCTAACCACATAGCTGGATACCCTGTTGCTGAAGGAAATGAGCCAATTTTAACATGATTTGTTCTTTACAAATCTCTGTTGGCTCGTCTCGCTTTTACCTCCCAACTTTCAAATAATTTATAACCTCTTCATTTCGCTAAACAGGCCTCCTCGTCCCTTTTAAGATTCCAATTAATTATATATTTGTAGGGGATGTGGTAGTCCAGCTTATTTTTATTATATCTGACAATGATCTTCTTTAACACAAACATAGCACATAGACTCAGCCTCATGGCTCTTACAGGAGGTAGACACATTTTTACATTTAAGTTCAGATGGTTGTTTAAGTTCGTTTTATTGTTTAAGTATCTTTCATGAATATTCGGGCCTAAAATTAATTTTTTTATGGTGTAACTAGTCTGAAACGTGTCAAGCCTGAGCCCTTGAAGTTAGTCATTTGCCAAAGGAGAAGAAAACAGTGCAGGAAAAATGTCAGTGTTGTGCCTGTGCAAGGCTGTATTGTGAATAGTCATCGTATGAATAGGCATGGCAGGAATAATTCCGGATCAAGAATAATTACAAGTTGAGATAAGCTTTTATTGTATTAGCTAAGGGGCTCGTAATTTTATCGTCTCTTGAGGACCGAAGCTTCAGATGCGAGTCCAGTTTCTCATTTGCATGTGATATTACATTTCTCTCTTTTGGCCTAGTAGTGGAATACATTTTACATTTAATTTGTATGTCATCTCCAAAACCACTACACGTTTTGGGTAAACAGGGCAGAAAATGAAGTCCTATGTCAGTGGAGAGCTGCTGAAGTAGGAGAGAAGAAAGGTTTCGTTTCTCCTATGCAATGCTGTTTGCCAGTGCTGCAGCAGACACCTAAAAATACTTGCTCAAGAACTCCTATTTTTATAGAATGAATTCCTAGTTTCTTATACTTTCCCTCGGCATTTCTCTGCCATGCGAAACTGAAGACTGAGGTCGGTCGGTGCTTTAAAGGTTAGAAATGGCTTAACGTGGCACATCAGCTGTGCGGATTGGGAGAGGACGGGAAGCCAAATAATTCTCATGTGCGATTTCGTGGTGAAATGCCCAGCGGCAAGAAGCATGGCCCACGCAGCATATGGAAAGGAGCTCCATTCACAAATATTGTTTGCTGCAGTAGCTGGAAAAAGAGGCACTTGGTGGGAAGGCTGAATAGGCAGCGAAGCACCAGGGCACACGTCAGACCAGCAGCATCGTGTGGACATTGCTTCTGGAAACACTATTGTCCTCAGTGATACGACGTGTTAGTAACTGAAACATCTGAACCTTTACATTCAAAGACAAAAATTCTGAAAATTGTGGAAGAGATCTGTGATACCAATGTTCAGATATAGGTATGGAGGAAGGGCAGGTAGTGGTAGGAAGGGTTTCCATGGCAAAAATGTTGAAAGAGAAGCAGCACTTCTCTGTGGTGTGGCACAACATCACTCTGTAAAGTGAACATCAGCTCAAAGAAAGACACTTTAAACGCTACAAATCCTCTTTTGGGTATGAACCCCTAAAGTGACAAGCTTCGTAGCCATTTAGACAGAAGTACCCGTTAAGGACAAAGGAAAACACTGTAATAGTCACCGGCTATCAGGAACTAAAAGGTGGCTTGTCCGGTTTTATTTTATGAGCTTTTTCATTCCAGCTTGAATCCATACATTTATATAATACTTAAATGGTGCCATTTCAATCTGCAGTGATGATTCACATCTGGGACGATTTTAAGATGTTCAAAAGAAATGAATCAAACTTCAATTGAACTAAGCTAATTCCAGCTAAATCCTTCCTCTAAGTATTTCTTATTGATTTTAAGCATTCAGAGAACCGACCATTAGGAAACACTAGAGACTGGTATTAGTGGATATCTTAAATTCCTGAAGTGGTAAATGGAATTGAACTGGATGTATCAAGGAAGAGGAGAACTGGAATAACCATGCTTCTTAGCTTGACAAAAAGTGCCGTCAGTTTACGTCCCGGGTGCTGAATACCCCATTTTTGAGCCAGCAGTCCCTTCGCTGAGGAGGACAGGTAGTTTCCCAGATGCAATGAGTTGACATTTTGAAGCAGCCAATGAAACACTGGTATTTAAAGATGAGCATGCTATCTAAAGATTCCTGTGCCCTTAAACTCCGCCCGTCAGATAAGCTAGTGTGCGAAATACGCAGCTGCGTCGTTTATCTGAATGACACAGATAGTCTTACAGATGAAGTCTTTTGTGTGATCTTTATAACTGGTATGATACAAGCAGCTTAAGGCTTCTTTTGCTTATGTAAGTCACCATATTGCAGAGGGGATTATAACTCTTCGTGTCACTATTGCTGTATAGCAAGGCTTTTGTACAGAATCAGTGAAAATAAAACCTATTATAAAACTATATTAAGTTGGTAACTCAGTAAACAGCTATGTATTGGAAACGACATAACAAGCCTTCTGTTATGACAAAAAGTAGTTACAGCAATTACAGCAGAACCCGGCTCATTTAATTAGCAGTAAGTTTCAGGTTATGCAATTTGTCCTGAGATCTTATTTTTAAAACACAAACTACTTCTGCTGCAAGCCCTGTTTTCAAAGAGTCTGGAACAACTGCTTGCACTTTAAAATGGAGTTGCATCACGTTCTCCTACCAAAATAATCGCAAAGCAGCAAGGGGAGGGTTCTCCTGTGTGGGCACAGGTGAGTGCCCGTCTCTGAGCTTTGATGTGTTCTCCCACCCCACAAATGTCCTGCGTAAGAAACAGATGTCCGGGGCGTTGGGGTTTTTTGGTTTGCTTTGTATGGAGAGAGCTACGATTCCCTAGATGGGACATCTTCCTCGTGGAAAGGCAGAGGAGCACTAAAAGATTTCCTCAGAAGAGGGGGGTGCTTACAAGGAAGCCTGCTTTTGGCTGAAGGAGAAGACTTAGGTGGAATAGGTGGCAGAATCGCTGCTTTCTCAGGGGAAGTCTGTCTTGGTTGAAAGCCATCGCTTGCACCATGGGTTGCTGTCGCCCACCACTCTTGAATTTCTGTGGTGGAGAACTGAACCTGGTGTGCCTTCCCTCCTGCGCGAAGGGTCTCTCTTTCCCTCAGAAACCTCACCCTCCAAGGGGAGGGGAGGTGAGACGTTCCCCGTGGAGGTCTGCCTGCGTGGAGTCACGCTATGCTGCTGAGAAGCTTCAGTTACTGCGCTGTGACAGCATCCCCCGTCTGCTCTGAGCCTTTCATTTGCCAGGCTCTGCACAACTTCGATCTCCTTTCTTTTCTAGTCTTCATGTTCCCTTGAACTCTCTCAATAAAGCCCCAGAGGGCCATCCATCCAGAGTCCCTGCGCCCAGGCCCACCTCTGTGCTCTCCTTCACGCCTGCTACTCCTTCCCGAGCTCCATTCCTTCTTGTTATTTATAGCCTGACTTCCAAGAGATTATAAATCTTACTTCTGGAAACTTATAAATCATACAGTCCTATTGTAAGGAAAAATGAAATAGCTTTTTTTTTTTGCAGCTTTCTAGACTTATGATTTCCTCACTCAGCCACGGGATCTCTCCTGGCTAGTTATTCCTCATATTTGTAACCTGCTTTGAAAAATAGGCTTTGCCCCAAATTGTTTATCAGTCAACTGAACTGTCCACGTAAAAAGAGACCTGTTGCTCCACCGCAAGCTATCTTTAGAGCTCCAAACAGGAAAAAAAAAAGCCTTACTTGCCATTATTTCCACTTAAAAAATTAGGTTTTTTTCTTTCTTTGTAATTTGCTTGCTATTAACATGCTTGGTGTCAGCAGTAATGCAAAGAAAAAAAAGGCATTAATATTCTCTGCAACTCCAAGCCTTCATCTTTTGTTTTATGAGCTATAGTACAGGAGGTAAGATGATAGTCCAGTGTAAAACAGTACTCTGGAAATGCTGCTTGTATGGCTCATGGAAAAAGTCTCTCTCCTTTCTAACACGGAATCTGAACAGATTAAATTGATTGTCAAGCGTACAAAAAGATGCACAGCATGGTTTTGGTGGGGGGTTTTTGGTGTGGTTTTTTTTTTAATGAAATAATGATCATAGATTTTTGGGTTTTGTGTTTTTCTAATATACACACACTGAAACAGGTTTAATAGGTCTTTGGTTGCTTCTAGAAATAAATATATTTTGTGAGCTCATATGTAAGTTGCAAGTTTACAGTGAATTTGGTGTGAAGAGTTAGTAAATGCTCAAAATATCTTTCTTTCTACAAAAATAATACATTGAGTTAATTAGTTTTGCGTACAAAAGGAACTCAGAATAGTATCTTGTGAACCAGCAGGTGCAAATTTTGCGGCTGAAGTTGAACTTAAGAGGGGAACAAATGTCTTTCTTGATTTGGGTGAGTGATGATGCTCATAATAACACTAAACCAAATTGTCTTAAAATCAGATTTAGGCATGTGTGTGTGATGATAAAAGAAAGTGTGTGTGTGAGAGACAGAAAGGGAGAGAGAGGAAGTGAGACTGAGAAATCCTACTTTCCTTGGGTTTACTTGCTAACAAGGTTTGTACCATGTTTCTCATGTATCAGAGGCTCTGCTTTTTTGGGAAACATTTTGTTTTCCTGTTCTTCCGGGCAGAAACTATTAATCAGTTTTCCTGGCATTTCCAGTATTCAGCAACTCGAGGAATCATGAAAAAGCAGCTTTTTTTTTCTGGCACAGCAGAGCACTTTATGAGCAAGTAATGATTCAAGTCTTGTTCGGTGGCAAGCAGCGTTGTTGGAGTAATGTTTGAGTTACTTGCTCAGTGCAAAGGGTGTAAACCAAACACCTTTATCCTCTCTGGCTCTCACCCCAGACTCGAGTTCAAATCCATCTTAAGTTGAAGTCCAGTATGACTCTGTACTACAAATTAATACCTCTGAGGACTGTTGGATAATATAGGGAAGAACCTGAGCACGCGTGAAAATTTGGAGTTAACCTCAATGATGCTGATTCATGCGGGCTCCAGCCCCGGAATGTCCACTGCGGTCAGAGAAGGGTTATTTGGCAAAGGCGTAAAGGAGCAGCGGGGTGGTGCGCGGTGGGTATGGCATTACGCCTTTCCTCTCGCCTGGTGGGGTCTTACGATATATATGACACCGAGAAATACTGACAGCTTTTTTTTTTTCTTTTCGTCGTTAAGAGTACTGACAGCTACTTTTTCCTCTGTGTTTTTGTTACTTTATTATTATTATTTTTTCTGCCTTTAAAAAGTGAAGGGGAACTCTAATTCACATGAAACATATTTCTGAAAGGAGGAGAGACAGTAATCTTATTCCCTACCAAACTGATGGTGAAATGTAACAACAAATCATGCTGTTCTGGGAGGCAATACTGTCAAGAGAGTCATTTTACTTTCTGATACTTTAAAAGCACTTTTTTAAAGCTGTTCCTACTGATGTACTTATAAAAGCAAAACAAATACGAGAAAAACCCTTTCAAACAGCTCTCAGAGACAGACCTGCAAACAAACCAGGTCCAAAACCAGTCTTCGGTACTTCAGTTTACAGTTATGTCAGTGTCCCTCTGTGTGTATATATATAACTTTGTGTGTGTGTGTGTGTTTTTATGTAAGTGTGTTTGTTTGTAGGCAGGACTTCTGAATATTGTGGTGAGACAGACGTAATACAGGATCTGTGATGAAAATATGTAGAATGTTTCCATTAATAAACAATTTCCAATAATATCCAGAACGCCCAGAAATTCTGCCTGATGTTACCTTTCACTTTGTGTTATTGTTTGCACATCTGCAAAACTGGGAAAACAAAACTTGGGTAAACAAAGTACTTGCATAGGAACAAAATTATTTGTCGGACAAAGTTGTGCTTGTGTAAAATATCATTGTCACTTTTCCAACTTGCACTACTTCTAATAATTTTCAATTTATTAATTTAAAAATTATTTTTACTATTACAAAAAAATTCTCCGATATTTGTGGGCATCAGTTTTTGTGAGGACACATTTTTCGCTTTCATTTGAGAGTTTGCATATGTAAGCAATGGTAAAGACCTGATGTTCTTAAAACTGATATCATATGTTTTTCATACTATAATGGTAGTTTGATATCATAGACAGTATCTCACTTTATTCCATTTTCTAAATTTCTTCAGATTGTCACTGCTTTAGCAAACCTTCCTAAGTTTCTGGAAATTAAAGACACACAACCATTGAAGAACACTGGCAGAAGTTGTTGGTACAAGAAAAGTGAGAGCTGATTGAGACAGCCCTCCCGAGTCGCTGTTCTGATTTCCCATTTCCACATGCAGCAGAATTGAGCAGTTGTTTCGTGCTCTACACCCAAATGTTACTCCTCCTTTTCTTTTCTGTGGTATTTTAAACTCCTCAGTAAACATCTTGACAAATATCTGCGATGCTGTTTTAATTTGGCTCCCTGTACGCTCAAATAGGTGGTTTTACACCACTTGAATGCTTCAAGCTACTGTTTTTAAACATTTTACAGTGGATAGCCTGCTCTCTCCATCCAACAAAGTAAATCATATGATGTGTTCAGAGGGATGTATTATAAAAGCGGACATTTTCTTCTCTGAAGCATTTTTTTTTTTTTTTTACATTTTCTAAAAATGTAGCCTGTGGTATTTAAGTGAGCAGATGGACCAAAAGTGTTGCACAGGAAGGCTCTAATCGATTTGGGAGAATGGCTTACATAGCAAGCAGCAATGTAACAGTTGTTATTGCTTTCTTTTTAAAAAAAAATAAAACAAAACCACCTCCCAAACAAACCCCACCGCCCCCCCCCAAACCCCACACGTAGCAAGGTTATTAGAACCAATAGAGCCTAACTGTGCATTGCGCTTTACAGGGGTAGTAGCCAGTGCTCTCCCAAAGGTAACTTTGATATTTTCAGAGAGTGTTTTGTTCCGTGTGTCTTAAATGATAGGAAACTGTCTTTGGTGAGATGAATTGTCCTGTGGCGGTGCAGATAGATGACTAGAGTACTAATTCTTAGGTGCCTTAAACTAAAGAGGTGGATTCCAGTTCATGGTTATTTCACTAGAGTGGAAAAAAATATGTGTGTGTGTGGTTTCTCCCTTTTTTCTTTTTTTCTTTTTTTTTTCCTTTTTTCTTTCTCTC
Source organism: Anarhynchus alexandrinus (assembly GCA_008711295.1). NCBI lineage: Eukaryota > Metazoa > Chordata > Aves > Charadriiformes > Charadriidae > Anarhynchus > Anarhynchus alexandrinus. The sequence goes on from VUYV01000114.1 coordinate 861,561, forward strand.
TTTTTTCCTTTTTTTCCCCTTCCACCAAATTGACGTTCGTTTTTCTAGGATGGGTTGTTGGTTTACTTTCAAATTTGTATGATTTCTCAAGGACTAATTCAGAACTTTGAGCATCATTTGAAGCGTAGCATGCCAAACTAAAAAGAAATGTTCGGCAGCACTGAAACTTAGAAGAAATCCTTTTTCCTGATAAGTACTGGTCATCATTTTTAAACTCACCTAGAAGACGAAAGTCTTGTTTAGAGTGCAAATGGAAACAAAGGTGAAATAGCACTTGTTTATGTTATTCAGCTCAGTATCAAGTAACTCTTTGCAGTGCAGTTCAATAGAACTTTAGTTTTTGAAATGTAGAAAACGTAAAGTAAAATTATGGTGACTTAAAGGATGTATTAAAATTATGTATGTTTCATATCACATAGCATTCTTGGACACAATCTGAAATATAACATTATTATGAATGAAATATAGCAGTCAGTTTTAGAAAATGTATATTAGAAAGCATGGAAGAAGTCTAGATACTGTGCTAATAGATGAGGATTTTGCTAAATCTGCTGAACTATAAATGCTTAATGTCTACCTAAGAGTTGACTAAGAATTTGAGGTATGAATCATGGTATAGTCATCATGTGTCCTCCACTTATCATTGTCAGGGCCTGATTATTTTAAAAATATATATTGAAGAATGAATCATTTTTCATCTTGACTAGCATAATTCCCATTTTCATGATCTATCCAAATGTTTTCTCTCTGAGCTTTAGTGGTCTGTAATGCTTCTGCCAGATGTATCAGATAGCCAGTCATCTACCTCGTGTCTGGTCATTTTAATAATCTAAAACTTGTTACCATTTTTTTTTAAATCCGATTTAATGCTGCCCTCCTCGTTTTCAAAGATGTCTGCGGCATTACTTCATAACTATGTTTCTGATGACGGTTTGATCTTCTGCTTCTTTCTCCTTGACTTTTTATGAATCTTTTCCCACTGGGGTTTTTATACATCCGTGGAAACTCACATTAAAGCATTCTCTCCCTTTCATGATCATGCAGCTTCAAAACTTTTCTTTTCTTTTGCGTGTTATGGTTTTTCTTTTTAAAGAGTATCCTGTGACTCTCTATTGAATGAACAGTACACAAAATATGTGCAGATTTGCATAATTGCTGCTAGATGTTCTCCCGGAAGTCTTCACTTTCTTTAAAGTGGTCTGAGAAATATTTTAGGTTGTTGTCACCTTTCCAGTATTAGAAATAAAATGCACAGGAAGAGCAATATGATTTAACTTTCCTGCTGGCTTATGTACCTACCTACAAATGCTTTAAGTTCAGAAGGAAAAGGAAATGGGTGAAAGAGAAATACGAGGAAACTCTATTTAACTATCGTCCAAAGGTCGTGTTTTGCAGTGGCTTTAATATGAATGGGAAAATGAGAATATGATGCAAACATATGTTTTGATGAGATTTCTCCACAGGTAGCTCTGATGTGTAAGAGCCGATAGTGTTACCAGCCATAAGAGATCTGCTACGTTACGACTCAGTCTTTTAATTCTTACAGAGCTCTTAATTGGGCATTAAGTTCCTTTAGCCGTATCAGAATTTGCCTAGCTCATTGGCTTGATAAGACATAAGAGGCCAAGTCTGTCCCTTATGTAGCTCCATTGACTTCCATAAGGTCGCAGTGGGGAACAATTACTTTTATTAAAATAATATTAGTGCCGCATACTGAGGGATGTGTGTGTGTTGACATAGCATTAAAGTTTAAAAAGATCAGGTTTATATATAGAAAATGAGGAAGTATTTTGAGATTATTCCCTCATGGAAATTTTTTTTTTTTTTTATTCAAGGTTTAAGTTTTGCTGAGACCAGAAACCTTTTTTTAGCAGGGGGGGTTTGTAGTGCAAACAGAAGCCGTTAGGCTGAACTGTCTGTAAACAGCCCTGCCAACGGAAGAGCACTCCTTAACCTAATCAAGCCAAAATCATTGATAGTGTACACAGTTTCAATAGTTAATGAAATTTATTTTACAAAATGCAAGCTAGTGGGTTTTCATGAGGACTTCGTTTGGACAGAGGACTCTCTGTCCACTACCTGGCTTTTAAACCAGCCGCTTAAGGTGCTGAACTTTGCCATGCGCCATGAACAAACCTGTCTTGTCTCCTGGTATCTAAATATTGGGACAGATTGCAACACCCTGACTTTCCTGGTATTGGTGTGTATGTTAAAGCGAGACTTAACTCTACCTACATTGTGACAAGTGCGCTCTGGTTTCCAGTGTAGGCTTGCCTTAATCCTATCCATCTAAATAGCCACAAGAACCGGTCAAATAGACTTGGCCGAAATAAGGGGTTGCAGAACAAGGGAGAAGGATCTGCTGGCCACACTGCTTCTGATGCAGCCCAGGATAGGGGCTGGTTCTTTTTCCAGTACGCTGGGTTTTGGGGAGAAGTTGCAGCAAAACACCAAGTTCTGTTTCGCGTCTAAGGGTCACTCTAAAAGCTGCTCTACTCTTAGATCTTACAGAAAAATGCATGGTTAAAAGTGGTAGGAATGAGTCTCTCTCAAACCAGAAAAATAGGGAAAAGTAGATTTATATGCCTGCTTTGGTGTCATTGGCATTTTCCTTACTTCAGCAAACCCTCTCCTTGTTCCCGTGTATGTTCCTTTTAACAAGAAGGAAGGAGAGAGAACTTTTTCAGAGCGGTGAAAGTGAGAACAACTTTCAGAGCAAAAGTTCTGATGAGCATTTAAATGCATAGAAAAATACACAAAATATAATTTCTTTGCCAATTTTGCCAAAATGTCTGGAACAAAGTTGATTGGAATTTTCAGGATGATTCACGTTTTTACAATTTTTTTAACCAGAAGAGTAGATTAGTAGTTTGTATAAAGCTAAATAAAATTATTTCTAATTAAGGAACTTAATCAATAAAGTGCTCAGATAACACTTGTTTGTATACAAAGTCTTGATAAATTGGTTATGTGCGTGATTTGTTTTCCCCACAGCTGCCTGCCACTGCAGTTTTAGTGACAACCTATTTACATTCTTTCTAATTGTATAAGATCTCAGATAAACATCACTTATATAGCAACTGAGTAATTATTTGACCATATTTTGCATCTTTGATGAAACATGAAATAAAAAAATCAGCTAATGATGCCACTGCTGCCGGGACCAATTATCACTCTGCAAACCCAAAACTTCAGTGCTCTGGAGCTTTGTCTATAAGAACTATAATTTTTTATATCGGTACCTGTTCTTACTATTACACTTGATAATTCAGTTCATGGATTATAGAGAAAGCACTACATGATTTTAACCAGCAGTCTTAAGTGGGCAGAGCAACAGGTAGAAAGAAAGGTGTTAGGCTTTCATCTAACATCGACATTGTACCAGACAGTGTCCGCTCTTCTGGGAATAATTAGTTTGTTTAAACCTGTTTAGATTTAAAAGTGTCATTTATATTAATTGAGTGTTTAGAATTCTGTTCTTACCTTTCCACTCCTTCTTTTCATTGCTTTCCAAAGCAATAGATATTAAAGTCTGATTAAAGTCATTCTCCTCTCTATATTTTTTTTTTTATTTTCTTACTTCTGATGTAGCAAGGAAAGCATTTGTCTTAAGAAGTCAAGTCAGTCAGTTCTATAACAAATATATTTGTACATTCCAGAACTACATACTCACAGTTCAAATGGCTCTTTGTGCTTCAGCCAGCAAGCATTTTCAATCTAAACTGGTATTTATCCCTCTTAGCCGCCTTTGGGCCCGAGTTGGTGACAATATCTGCACTTGACCCCATGACTGCCGTAGGGGATTTCCATTCCACTGTTAGTTAAACAGCTGCATTTGTGTAGTGCACAGTCATCACCAGCATAGAGTGGTGGCCAAATCAGTCTTTGATGCCCTGGCAAGTTGTAGAAAATCAAAGTTAATCCAAAATGCTTAGCAATATCAAAAGCTGACTCAAATTTCTTTATTAACTGTGTACTACATAATTAAATCAATAGTAACATGTGCAATAGTTATCACAATAATCATACTCTCACATGATTAAGCCTATTCTTTTTTCTGTTAGTTTTCAGTAGCCTATACAAATATGTGTATACACACACACGTATTTATAATATATACATATAAAATACATGTATATTATAAATTTCTTCCTTCCTTATGTGTTTTGCTTATTCCTTCCCTACCAAGTTTTGCTAATGCCTATTTGATGTTTTTTTGGCTTCAAAAGGTGACTTTTTTGCTAACTCACCCTCTCCATAGATTTGATTGGTAGCCACATGGTCTTCGAGTTATCAAAGCAGGGTAAAGCTACCCCTTCAGAGGGGTGCTAGCATCACTGCTAACCAGTCAGAGCTGGATTTAACCTCTGGGTTAAGATTAGCCTGTAAGTGAGAAGCTTCAAAGAGTAGCCATATAGTAAAAAATAATTAATTTATTCAGTTCCTTCCCATGTTTTCAGATTGATTATCGAAACCATAGTGGCTGTTCATCTGTGCTCCTGTTCAGTTTGAGCACTGCTTTTGGAGTGAATGCACAAAAGAAAAAAAAAAAA